>PVJO010001908.1:106478-157615 GCA_004026905.1 Hystrix cristata
AAAAAAAAAAAAAAAAAAAAAAAAAAAAAAAAAAAAAAAAAAAAAAAAAAAAAAAAAAAAAAAAAAAAAAAAAAAAAAAAAAAAAAAAAAAAAAAAAAGGGAATCATAGCAATTACATATAAACTACAGTATCAACAGACATGTATGCTATTTACACTAGAGTCATGCTCTGAGACGGTTCTGAGGCACGGACATCTCTGAGAGAGAAGTTAAACCTGTTACTATTGTCATGAGCAACATTTTATTAAAAAACACTTAAAGTGCCTTGGCTTTGCGGTGCAAATCTAAAAGGAAACTAATTCACTTACGAGTCCTCTGACGCTTTAAGAACAGAAAATTCACAACACCTCTCAGCAGGCAGCTCAAGCACTCAAATTACTCTCCCCTTCGCTAAACCCGCAGTGAACAGTACCTTCAAACAGAGACACTTTGTCTAACAAACATTCTTTGCAAAGTGTGTTCAATTCTCTGCAAAGCGCCTACCTGCAGTCTAGCCTGTGAAGTTGCACACTCTAGTCACAGCGTTTCTCTTGTAGTCCCTGGGCCGCCTGCATTAGAGGCACCTGGGAAACTGGTTAAAATACCGTTTCTCAGGCTCTATCTCAGAATCTCAGACTTCAATAGGTGCTAAGCAGAGCCCTGGGACAAACATTTTTAACAACCTCCCCAGGTGTCTGCCCTCAGGGCTCTAAAGTTTGAGAACCACCACTCAGGGTTCTAGCTGAGAGGAAGCACTTGCTGGCCATCACACACCTGGTTTAGATTGGGAAAGCGCAAAATACCGCTCGCGTCCTTGCAAATTAGTGGCCCTTTCCTACCGCCGGGGTCCAGAGCACCACCCCCTTAGCCATCAAGAACGGGGGGGTTGGGGTTGTTTCCGACTCTTCCCGGAAACCCTACTCCCCGAGGTGAATAAGCGGAGCTTCCCAAGACCCCTAGCCGCTGCCCGAGGTGGGGGAGGGGAGGCCAGGGCCCCGCCGCGCGGAGGGAAGGGGGAGGAGCCGGTTGCCGGCTCGCCCCTCCGCAGGAATGCAGGGGGGCGTGCAGAAAAGGGCGCCACATCCCATCCCGGCTGGGGACCGTTCCCCACCCGACGCCCTGGGGGGTGGTTCCGTTCGGAAAGCAAAGGCGGCCCCGCCCCTCCCGCGATGGGCCGGCCTCGCCCCTCCCCCTCCCGGCGCGGCTGCACGGCGGGCCCACCCCCCACACCCCCACGGAGGCCTCCTCCGCGGTCCGCCTCACCAGGCGCGCGGCCTCGGCCCACGTGCGTTCCTTCTTCCTCTTCTGTTTGTCCTTCATCCTCCTCCGCGGCGGCGGCTTCACGCGGGACCTCCGGGCGGGGCGGGCTGGGGCGGCGGCGGCGCGGGGCGGCGGCGGCGGCAGCGGGGGGCGCGTGGCGGCGGCGGCGGCGGCGCGCAAAGACTCGGGTGCGGCCGGCGAGGGGGCGGGCGCGCGGAGACCGGCTGGCGCGAGACCCGGCGCGAGGGAGGCGGTGGGGGAGGGGCGGCGATCCACGCACCCGCGCTGCGTCAGTTGCCCACGGCGGCGGCAGTAGCGGCAGCCCCACGATCGTTAAGGAATGCAGTGGCTCCGCATAACCACGGGGTCAGGGGTCACGGCTCCGGCCTCAGCTTTCCCGCTCTGCGGAGGGGCCGAGACAGGACTGGCGGCAGGGCGGGACGGCGAGACGCGGGTTTCCCTTCGGCGCCTGGGTGCGTGCGTGTCTGCCGTGGGTGTGTGTGAGTGTGTGTGAAGAGTGAGGAGGGGGAGTGTGGGGTTTTTTTTTTTGAACAAAAACAAACCGAAAGGGCGACTGGGAATTGTAGTCCCGACTGCCTCTCTGGTCTCCTCCGCTCCGGAAGAACATGGCTGCGTGAAGCGTTTGGACCACACTTCCCGGCGTGCCCTGGGGCCATCTTTTCCGCCCTCCCCTTCCCATTCTTTGCTTAGCTCCGAGCTTGGTAAGAAAAGGGGTGGGGAAACGTTCGGGGAAGGGACTAGGCAGAATCTCGCGATGTGCGGGAACTGGTTGAGGCCCGAGGGATCATGGGAGGCTTTGCTGGGAAGGGGCGGTGGCTGCCCACCTACAGCCGCGCTTAACCCTTTCTAAACTTCGTGTCTTTAGACGGCTGGTCTGGGGAAGATGGGGATTGGGAATTGGCAGGTCCACTCCCAGTTCCCATTTTGTGTCTCTACCCGCCTAAGCGGTTCTCACCTACACTTTTGTAAGTGAAGAGGCAGGACTTTACCTTTTGGCCCGCCCCTAAGTGACTCACTGCCATATAATAATGAGACAAAAAGACACTCATACCAGTAAAACGGTTTTTCCACGATTGACGGACTAGACCGTTGCCCGTTTCCTCCAGTGCTTTCATGTTGCTGTATTATTTGTAGAAGCTGCATCTGCAGCCTAGAGTGTTCTTAGCAGTTAGTTAACTAGGTGATAGGACGGCGGATAAAGAACTTGGGGGTCATATTGACACGAATGTACCTGACTGTATGTTTAGAGGCAGTACCCCGGAGAAAGCTCAGGCTCTAGAGTCAAATGAACCTAGACCGGAATGCTGGCTGGTTCACTCCTTGGCTCTCAACATCTCTGGGCCTGTTTTCCGATCTATAGTGGGCCAATGTCTCATAGAATTATTAGGATTAAAATTAACGCGAAACATCTGGTAATTCAAAAGACTGAAGGTGGACCTTGACATTATTAGATCCATATGATTTGGCTCCTGGCATAGTAGTCTGTCTGAGCCTTTGTTGCAGAACATTAAATGAAATGAGGTTTGAAGTACCTAGTACATAGAAGGTTTGCTGTGCATATTTGTTGAACCTATGTCCAGACACATTTCTAGAATCCGTCTTGAGCTGAACTGATAGCCAGCTCTTTAAAACTATAAAGCAGAGTCAAGTGACCACACTGGAAAGGTTTCCATGGATGAGAAAACACAGCCTGCATTCCCTGATTGTTAAAACACATGAGAGAACCGGGATTAAGAAAGCATTATCTTGCAGCCCAACCCCTAACACCAAAGGGTTCTGTGATCCTCCTAGTACTGTTCACACAAGACTGTCACATCTAGAAAACAAAGTCCTACAAAATGTACCGATTGTAGAAGGTGACATTAGGCAGATTTTAACATTTCTTCTAATTTTGCCCCAGCAGGGAGAAGAGGAACAACCCTCACCCCTAAAATTGACTTGCTTTTTGTACTTTTTTCCCCAAGCTACAGCTGACACAGTAACCTTTGACATGGCAGCTGGCTTATTTCAAATGTCTTCTTCAATGGTTGCATACCACCACTACCACACCTGTAGAGAAGATTCACTCTAAAATGTATATGCCTAGTACATGCACTGTGGTAAGCAGAATACTGTCCTCCCTGCTCACTTCAGATTATCCAGGCTTTAGTGTCCCTAGAGCAGTGGTGGTGAAGCTACAGCACACATGCCAAAGCAGGCTGTTTGTATCATTGAAAGTTCTTTATTTTTTTTATTTTCAGGGAGTGCTGGGGCTCGAACTCAGGGCCTTGCGCTTGCTAGACAAGCGCTGTACTACTTGAGCTAAATCCCCAACCCCTGTATCATTGAAAGTTCTAGAAGTTTCGCCATCACTTCTCTAGAGCCTGTAAACATACTACATTTAATGGCAAAAGGAATTTTATAGATGGAATTCAGGACCTTAAAATAGGGAGATTTATCCTAGATTTTCTGGGTGGGCCCACTGTAATCACATGGGCACTTAAAAGCAGAATAGGAAGGTGTAGATGTCTTGGAGAGATAAAGCAGAATTAGATTCAGAGTTTGAGAGGAACTGGATTCACTGTTGCTAGCTTTGAAAGTGACCCCAAGCCAGAGATGTAAGTAGCCCACAGAAACAGAAAAATCCCTATCAACAGCCAGCAAGGAAACAGGGATCTCAGTTCTATAACCTCATGGAACTGAATTCTGATAACTCAGTGAGTTTGGAAGCAGAGTCTCCAGAAAGAATATAAACACCTTGATCTCAGCCTTAGACTTGAAGCAGAGAACTAGTTAAGCTACGCTGCATCTGGGTTTCTGGCCCATAAGAAGTATGAGATAGAAATGAATTTTGTTTTAAGCCACTAAATCTGTTGTAACTTTTTACAGCCACAAAGAGCTAATATGGGCACTGTGGAAACACCTTCATTTCTTTCAGCAAACACTGCCTGGCTGTCACAGTTGAGTCAGGCCGTGGGGGAATCCAGGTGTGACTATATCAAGATATCTGCCTTTGCAGAATCAAACAGGAACTAATTACAACATCAAATCAAGCATGAGAAGAGTATATTCAGAAGACTGTACAAGATATTTGTTGGAAAGTTGGCTTTAGTCATTAACCCTAAAGTAGTTGTGATTTCCCCCCCCCCCCGAGACAGGGTCTCACTATGTAGTTCAGGCTGGACTTGCACTCACTATGTAGCCAAGGCTGGCCTGGCCTCAAACTCAAGGTGATCTTCCTGCCTCAGCTTCCCAAGTGCTGGGACTACAGGCATGTGCTACCATGCCTGGCTGATTTTTTTTTTTTTTTTTTTGGGGGTGGTGGAGATGGAACTCAGGGCCTTGCGCTTGGTAGGCAAGCACTCTAACCACTGAGCTAAATCTCCAGCCCTGATTTTTTTTTTTTTAAATGAAACTGCTGAGTTTATTTTCTTGCTGGCAGCACCAAAACACAAACCTATGCATTTTTTACTGTTTGTTTCTTTTCATTATAGTAATTTCACTGTAAATCGTTTTTGGAAGTCAACACAGGTGCCATGGGGCAGTGTAAGATAAACAGGACTGATATTCAACTCTACCCAGTGTGAGAGATGAATCACTCTCTTCAAGCTTATGACCAAAGAATGAAACTAGTAGACACCCAGGAATTCCCAAGAGACATACACCCCCCCCCCAAACCTCAGTGTACTGCCTCTCAATCTGGACTCCAGCAAGTCTGGGTTTGAACTTCTGTTCAGTCCTTTTGCACCTGTGTGACTTCAAGCAAGTTATGAAACCTTTCGCTGAGTTAGTGTTGTCATCCGGACAACAGGGTACATAGCAAATTCAAAGGATGAGCTGGGCATGGTGGTGTGCATTTATGGTCCTAGCTATTCAGGAAGCTGAAGCGGGGATCCCCTGAACCCAGGAGGTCAAGACCAGCCTGAGCAATATAATGAGACCTATCTCTTTAAAAATACAATAAATGAGACCACATTTGCTCCACTTCCAGCAAAGCAGATGATTAGCAAATATGTAAACTCCTGGTCCTTCCCACACTTCATTTATATAATGTTTGGTTTATGACTACTCATGTGAGCATGTATTTGGGTTCATCGTCCTATCCCCCAAATCAACCACAATCATTGGTACATGGTAGGCACCTGTTATACCTTCTGTCTAGATGTCCCCATAAAGCCTCATGTAGTCATAGGTGGGGCTAAGGCAGGAAGATGGCAAGTACAAGACCAGTCCAAGGTACACACCAAGACCCTGTCTCAAACAAAATTATGAAAATGTTAATAGTTATCTCTGACTTGTAAGTTTGTGGGTGGGGGGTATTTTTCCCCCTAAAAAATACTACGTTTTTAATTGGAAAAATTATTTTTCAGCTACAAAACCATTTAGTTTAAGGCAGCAGGTATGAGTAATAGTTTTGTTTTTTGTATGTGTGCTGGGGATCGAACTCGGGGCCTTACACTATTTTTCCTTCTTTATACTTGTCTCTATTTTCCAAATCTAGAATAAGTATGTGCTACTTCATGATGGAAAAGTAAAATTTTCAATGCAGTATAGGTCAATAATGAGAGAACATCTTTAATAAATTCCTCCTTTCATTTTGCTTAAAAAGATTTGTAGAGCCCCTTAGAATGGCCTCAAAGGATGACCTGAGCTAGTTTTTACCAAAATTGTGTAAACTGAAAGCTCCCTGCTTGATTTGCTAGTTTTTAGGTAGAGATTTCATGGCCTCACTAAGGAACCATTACAATTTTTAATCTTTCTTGGTACCAGAGAGAGGTACTCAAACTTAACATAAACCTCTGACCTCAATTTAAGCCACTTCCTCTATTCTTCCCTCTGAAAGAAGGAAAAGCACCTTTAAAGTGCCTTTTAACACCAAAATGACAAGAGTACTGGTGCTAGAATGATGAGATTGGTGAATTGTTTCATTTTTGGTTTGGTTTCTTTTTTTCATTTTCAGTTTTTATAATGAAAACATTTACTTACACCTCACCCCAAATGGCTTTTTGTCCTTCTTTAATGATTTTTAATGTCCAAAAGTGAAGTAGAAGACTTACAGAAATGGCTTTCACAGGCTTTATGTCTCCAGTATCACAACCATCTTGTGAGGTGAGTGACCAGAGTGGGAGGGCCAGTAAAACAAAAATCACACAATTAGGTGTTCCTAGAATCAACATTTAAACCCCAAAGTCCTGGTTAAAATTCTTCCTAAAGTCTATGATAGCCAGCCTGCAACGTAGTCCTCCAGTGAATCCCCTGCTCCTAGTACTGTATTCACATCCCTTTTAGGCTCCTTCCGCTTTGAAAAGGGCTGAACCATGAGCCATAATAGGCAGGTGGGGAAATGACCACGTGTGGCCTCTGGACCAGGTCAGAAAAGACCCTGCAACTCTGCCTTGTTCTCTGAGTTCACATGGCGAAGGCACATGTCACGGAGATAGGCAGCCTTCTGGAGAGGTCCACAGGACAGCAGATCCAGACAAGTTTCAAATGAAACTGGCCAAGAATATAGACTGCAACCTCATGAGAAACAGCCACAATCACTCAAAGAAGCTGGATTCCGAACCCAGGGAGCCAAGATAAATTGTTTTCAAAGTCACTAAATTTGGAAGTATTTTGTTACATACCAGTTATTTACTAATAAAGACAAGTAAAGCTTGCCTTCTGATGGTTCTTGTGTGAAATGTTAAAAAAAAAAAAAACCCACCCTCTTCCCAGAGCAACTTACTTGTGTCTATTTATACAAATTCTGTACAATGGTCCAGGGTGTTCCCAGTCCCTTTGAAGCCAATGTGTAGTCAAAGTTGTAACGACAGTTGCAGTGACCCCTTTTTCTCTGAGAGGCATGGAGAAAAAACCACTCATCCGAGGCTGGGAGTGTAGCTTAGTGCTAATAAAAACCACCTGTCCCAGCTCCTGAGGCTAATATATGGCGATATGAAAATACACAGTCAATGTTTCCTTTGTTGGGGGTGGCTGGACAGGGTCTCAGTATGTAGTTCAGGCTGGCCTTGAACTCACTATGTAACCCAGTCTGGCCTGGAACTCACAGCCATCCTCCTGCCTCAGCCTCTCAAGTGCCGGGATTACAGGCAAGTGCCACCACATCAGGCTGCTTTTTTTTTTTTTTTTTTTTAAAACGATTACAATAAAAACACATTGCCTGGGGCTGGGATTTAGCTCAGTGGTTGGAGTGCTTGCCTAACAAGCCCAAGGCCCTGAGTTCAATCCCCAGCACAGAAAAAAAAACAAAAAACCACATTGCCATTAATCCCCCTGAGTTCAAAAACATTTATCCCATTGCCACTTTCCAAAACAGTTCTGGAAATCCTCTTTTGTGAGTGTCTTTACAAGGTGTGATCAAAACTATAGCGAGTGCTGCTGCTGAGCACTGTCCAATGGAAAGGCAAACTCATGGAAACATTAATGATGATCTTCATCCACCGTATTCACCAGATCTGGTACCATGTGACCTCTGGATCATCCCCAAAGTCAAAATGACTTTGAAGCCAGTTGTGGTGAGGCATGATTGTAATCCCAGCGCTCAGGAGGCTGATGCAGGAGGATCACTGTGAGTTTGAAGCCAGCCTGGCCTACATAGGGAGACCCTGTCTCAAAAAACAAAAAAAAAACAAACAAACAAAAAATGACCATGAGGGGCTGGGGATTTAGCTCAAGTGGTAGAGCAGTTGCCTAGTAAGCACAAGGTGCTGAGTTCGATCCCCAGAACCAAAAAAAAAAAAAAAAATGACCATGAGAGGTGAATGTTTGAGTGGATTCAGCACACTGAGGAACCCATGACAGACTGGGTGTCATGAGCGCTTCATCCATGAGCTGCTTCAGAAAGCAGCAGGAACAATGGGGTGTGTTCAAAGTAAGGGAGTATTTCGAGGGGAATTAATGGTAAGGCATCTGTTATTCCAATACTTTTTTTTAAATTTAAACACCGGATTTTTCTATCACACCTTATATATATATAAGAACCAGGATTCAAACCCAACCAACCTGATTTTTCCAAGAGCACACACTTTCCCACCTTGCTCTTCTGCCTCAGTGGGGCACTGGGGTCAGTTAATGAACGTTACCAGTACATTCCCCCTTTGCATTCTGTCTTTTTAATCTTAAGGTTGCATTTCTTTGGCCCATTTCGATTTGTAATGGGTCCTAAAGAATCCTTTGTGTGTGAGGTTTCACAAAGACAAGAAGACAAGATAACGGACTGAGGGTCCTTGGTCTAATGGGATCATAGAGATGGAAACTAGTAAGCGTACAAATGATTAAAAGGTATGTAAGTTCTTTTGGAGAAGGACGCAGCAACAAAAGCTGAGAGGGCAGACTTCAGGAGGAAGTGATGCTCAGCTCGGCCTTAAAAGCCCCAAGGCAAGAGTAGTGGCTCAGGGAATGCTGGACAGAAGCAACAGTATAATGGAGAAAGTCAGTGTGTGTGTGTGTGTGTGTGTGTGTTCAGCTGGAGTGTGGCCAGCAGTCCAGAGGGGCAGGAGCAGAAGACGAAACCAGAAATATGGGCTAGGTTAATCCCAAGCCAAGGAGTCTACTTATAAGTATCTCTTGTAACACCAGAAGTCAACAGAGCTCTGCCTTGAGCTTAACTACTGGCTCTTCCCAGCACTGTGGCCCCGACACAGACCAGATGTGATCAGCATTTGCTGAATGGAATCGTGCAGGCAGGACTCAGTGCTAAAGCTGGTCTGCAGTTGGAGAGAGAACACAAGATGGGATTTCAGCGTCATCCACGATGCCTCCTGGAATGGCATTTCTTCAGCTAGGCTTCTGCTGACAACCAGTGCTCACTACGCCATCCACACTCCCATTCAAAATATAACGAGCCGGGTACGGTGGCGCATACCTGTGATCCCAGCACTTGGGAGATTGAGGCCCTAGGAGGATCACTGTGAGTTTGAGGCCAGCCTGGGCTACATAGAAATTCAAGACCAAACTGAACTACAGTGAGACCCTGTCTCAAAAAACAAAGCAAACAAAATTTTGTGTGTGTGTGTGTGTGTGTGTGTGTGTGTGTGTGTATGAGTACAGGTCACACTCGACATTGATGATGACTTCAATGTCTGCCCCAAGTTAGACTGTCAGCCAGACAAGGTCAAAGGCTGCCGGCTTAGTCCCTGACCTGCCCTCTGTCTTAGTGGAGTGGCTCCGCTATCCCAGAAAACAGCAGTAACAGCATGGAACTCCTTCCATTGTCACTGATAATCTCCTCAGGTGCAAGCCCTGGGAATTTACAGACCAGTTAGACACAATGCCTGCATCCAGGGATGAATGACAAGTGCTAGCAAACTGATGCAGAAGTCTGTAGTCCTGTTAGAGTGGAGAGAAGGAGCTGTCTTGAGGCTGACACAAGTTAGGGAAGAAGTTATTTCCCAACCTAACAATTAAGAGTATAAAATAAACACTCCAGAATAAATAACTTTCTTAGGTACCAGCAATAATCCCACTTGATGGGGAATAAAGGATCCTATTCATAAGCGATAAAAATATTACACCATCTGGAAATAAAGTTAACATGAAATAAATGGGTCTTATACAAAGAAAAACACAAAACTCTATCAAGGAGCATAAGGCCTTAAACCAATGAAGATGGGAACTTTGCCTTAGACTGGAAAGATCCTGTAACATGTGGATATCAATTATCCCGAAATTTGCCTCCCAGGTAAATGTCTTCTCAGTGAAGACCTCAGTATATTTTATTGACAAAATGTTCCTAAAATTCAACTGGAAAAATAGGCATGTCTTTATCATTACAAACAACCTAAGCTTCACTGACAATTTAACACGTGCCAGGCCACATCTGAGAATTTGCTATGCGTCATCTCATCTCATCTTTACAAAAACACTGTGGAGGAGATACTATTATTAGTAACATTATACAGATGAGGAAGCTGAGGTTCCAAGAGAAATACTAACTTCCTTAAGTAAATGGCCAAACTGGAATTAAGCTTAGACTGGCTGACCCCAAGGTCCATGAACTTAATCATTCTGCTTTACTGCTAAAAAAAAAAAAAAAAAATGAAGATTAACGTGTTGGGGTTTGTTCTATCAGATACTAAAATAAACTAGATAGCTACAATAACTAAAAAGTGCGATTTTGATAAAGAAGACAGACCTATTAAACCAAACACTACAGATAAAGAGTCAACTGTACAAGGAACAGTACTGTATGATAAAGGTGATATTTTAAATTGGTAGAGAAAAGGTGGAAATCAATAACCAGAAGGGGATTAACCATAGATCAACCACTGGGAGAGAAATGAAGCTGGAACACCATTTATTAAATAAATTCTACCCAGATCAAAGACAGTCTTATAATCCTGGAACTGAAAGTCTTTGTTAACATGATATGAAAGTTTTTGGTTTTTTTTCTTTTTTTGGTGCTGAGGATCAAACTCGAGGCCTTGTGCTTCCAAGGCAAGCACTCTAACTACTGAGCTAAATCCCCAGCCCCATGATATGAAAATTTAAAGAAATAAAAGTTATCAGGTAAGCTGGGTGAGGTGTTGCACAACCGTAATAGTAGCTTCTTGGGAGGATCACAAGTTAGAGGCTCGCCTAGGCAACTTAGTGACATGCTTCTCAAAATAAAATGGGCCGGTGAAGTAGCTCAGTGTGAAGGTCCTGGGTTCAAGCCCCATTACTGCCAAAAAAAGTATTAAATGAATTCTTCCAAATAGAATATTAGGCAGCTATTAAAAATTAACTATAGGGCTGGGGATTTAGCTCAGTGATTAGAGTGCTTGCCTTGCAAGCACAAGGCCCTGAGTTCGATCCCCAGCACCACAAAAAAAGAAAAAAAAAAATTAACTATAATTTTGTATGTATTGGCTGTTTTGAGTGAAAATTACACATTATAAAATTACATATGTATTATATAAATTACATTTTACATATGTGAAAATTGCATATGTATTATGTTGGTTTTTTTGTTTTGTTTTTGGTGCTGGATGTTGAACACACAGCCTCATGCATACTAAGCACACGCTCTACCACTGATCCACACTCTCAGTTCCATAAGTATACTATGAAGGTCAAACCAAGAGAGTAGATACAAAGAGATATCTAAAAGATTATCATCAGCTCCAGGTGACAGAATTTCCAGTGATTTTTAATTATTTCATGAAATGTTTTTTGTATTACTATTGGAATATATAATTTTAATCATCAGAATAGTCAATAAAATTTACTGCATTTTGATTTGAAAATAGCACTTAACTGAACACCTACTATTCAGAATCTTATCACATTTCTCATGTTACCACATGAGAAATTTCATGTTATCACATTTATGCCTACCCCAACCCTACAAGGGAGAAATTCATTTATTTTATAGATGTGGAGACAACCCAAGACTCAGAAAGATCTAGCAGTTTACTCTGGATGTATCATGATTGAACACAGGTCTGGCTGACCCAGAACTCTTCCCACAAGGCTGCACTGCTGCTAATATCGCCATTAACGTTTAATACTATATGCCTCCTGTAGTACGCCTAGTAAGTGCTAGGCACTTAATGAATGTTTCTTTAATCCTTTCAGCAACTCTGCAGGGTCAGTGTTAACCTGCCCAGGAAGGTGCAATAGCTTGCTTCTGGCAGTGTTAAACTATATTTATCTGGCTCCATCTGCCACCTTTCCTGCTGACCTAGCAGCATACTTTCTTTACCCTGAGACATTTGCCCCAAGGTCCTCTCTTCTCAACCTGTCCTTACATGGCCATTTTGCAGCTCTCAAGGTTTTGCTTGTTCCTGTGGCACTAAGGATTGAGCCCAGGGCCTTGCATGTGCAAAGCAAGCACTCGACCACAAAGCTGTATCAGGGCTAAGTTGCTCAGGCTGGCCTCAAACTTGCAGGCCTCCTGCCTCAGCCTTCCAATTAGCTGGCACTACACGGAGTGTGCCATCATGCCTGGCTCTCTTTAGTTTGACTGCAGTCTGTAAATACAGATTATGCATTTAACCATCATGCAAATGTTCACTTTCATCATGCAGTGTTTAAGGGAGAATGTTGTAAAGATCTGCCAACTTTTTTGCCCAGCTCAGAGACCTCCAGGTTGGCCTAGCTCTCAGGAGCCTGGCAGCAGGGTTACCAGAATGCCCTGGGGCCCTCCATACTCTCCAGACCACACTCTTCCAGGGCTGTGCAACTCAGCAGCCCCAGCCCTCCAGAAAGTGAACTCCTGACACAAGTGGCATTCTTAAATGGTAGCTGAAGGGAGAGAGGAAAACTCCGCTACACGAGAGTCAAGGATTTCAACTGAGCAACCAGAAGACAGCCTTGGAGCAGAAATGAGGTGAGGCCTGAGAGAGGTGAGCCCTGTCTCTGCTGTGTGGTCTGGCTGCCCACAGGGCCTTTCTCACATAATCCTAACTGCTGCCATGGACGCCACAGCCAGACACTGCTCTACACATACGCTTTCTCATGTCTTTTGTTTGCGTTTTCCTTTTTGATTCCACTAGGGATTTCACCCAGGGCCTTGCACATGCTAACAAAGTAAATACTCTTTACCACTGAGCTATATCCCAAGTCCCTAGCTTGTTTTTACTTATTATGATTACCGTATTATTTACGTTCTGTCTCTCTCTGCTAATTCCACACAAGGTCCAGGAGGTTTTTTATCTGTTGTGTTCAAACAGTGCCTTGCACATGGTATGTACTAAATAGGTTACTAGAGGAGTCTAATACTTCCATGCTTAGCCATACAGTAATTTTGTGTTCTTTTCCTCATTAAAAAATAAAGAATAGGGGCTGGGGATTTAGCTCGAGTGGTAGAGTGCTTGCCTAGCAAGTGTAAGGCCCTGAGTTCAATACCCAGCACCAAAAATAAATAAATAAATAAATAAATAAATAAATAATAAGCTGGGTGTGGTGCCAGATGTCTGTAGTCCCAGCTTTCTGGGAGGATGAAACCAGAGAACCTCTTGAGCCCATGAGTTTAAAGCCAGCCTGGAAAACACGGCAAGGCCCTCTCTCAAAAATAAAATAAAATTTAAAAAATAATCAAGTGGTCACTAAAATTTCCACAGAGGCCTATGAAGTAAAAATGATTTTTCATCTCCACTTTACAGATGACAAGTTGAGGCTTAGAGGGCAAGCGGCTTTTTCAAATGTACAGATCCAACGAAAGGCACAGCCAAGCCTAAAAATAAGTCAGTGGGCTCTCCAGTACCCTTGCAACAGCTTGGATTCAGAAATGCCCATCCGTGGCCTTGAAGCTGGGAGCTAGCACCTGCCTGCAGGACTCCATAACTAACACTGAGAACACCACACCAATTAATAGTCACTGAGCACTTGTTACATAATAGGCACTGTTCCTGGTGCTTCATGTTTTGACTCAGGACAATCTAGGAACACTTGCTGTGATCCATTTTTGACAATTAAGGAATCTGAGGTCCCAGGGAGGCTAAACAACACTGCCAAAATTGCAAAGCTAGTAAATGGTTGAGCTTAGAATTCACAAGCCAGCAGTCTGCGTCCAGCACTCCAGCTCTTCGCCACTATCCACGCTGCCTTACTAACATACGGGGCAGCCGTCCTGTTCTTGATTGGTGAACCAAGAGTCAGGGCAGGGGAGGACTGGCTCTTTTAGACACCCTCTTGTGTTCTCTTTTCATGTTCTCTTGCGAAACCTCATAATCGCCTGTGAAGTTACAGATGGGGAAAAAAACGGTTGTGAGACCCTAAGAGGGCCACAAGTAGACAGCAGATTAGTGTCTACTCCCCAGGCTGTAGGCTGTAGGCGTGACAGGAAATGGGGAGTGGCTGCTAAGAGCTGCTTTGAAGAATGATGAAAGTGTTTTAAAGTTGATGGTGGTGATGGCTGCACAACTATGAACACACTACAGAACACTGACTCGTACCCTTTATACGAGTGACCTGTATTTAGGTAAGTGAACTCTATCACCATAAAGCTGTATGGAGTTTGCTGTTTTTGTCCTGTAGTGCTGGGGATCGAACCCAGGGCCTTGTGCTCACGCCTCTATCACTGAACGACAGCCCAGCCCTGTTTTGATTTGTAAAACAGGAGGCCACCTGGAAGGAGTAGCAGAAGTGGAATTTCAATAAGCTTCACATCATCAAAAGCCTTGAAACCATTGTTGTCCCTTCCACTCACCTCTCACATCCAATTACCAGCACACAAAATGTATCCTAAAGCATGTTCTCACTTCTCTCCCTCACAGCCAGGTCCAAGTCGCTTCTCTCCTTGCTCCCACCTTGCTCTCCACGGTCTGTCACCACAGAAAGCCAGAGGGACCCCTGTAAAGCATTCCTGTCAGACTGTGCCCCTCTTCTGCTCAAAAGCCTTCAGCGGCCTAAGAATACAATTCCCTGACAACTCAGATTGGGCCCTGCCCACCTGCCCAGGCCAGCCCCCTGCAGTCCCCTCACACTCCTGCCTCAGGCCTTTGCACTCTGTCCAGCTTGCTCCCTCATTCGCTGGGGCTCTGCTCCTGAGATGCCTTCCTTGACCTCCCAGCCTCGCCTAGCCACTCCCCCAGTGTGGCACCCTCTAACCTCTGGCCTGACCTGTTTCTCTTCAGAGTACTTCTACCCCCCTGCCACAGTACAGAGGATTTTATTAACCCCATGGCTCCACCCCCAAATGTGAAATCCCCTGGGGCAAGGGTTTCAATGTGGCACACACGTGTAATCCCAGCTGCACGGGAGACTGAGGCAGGGGTATCTCACATTTGAGACCAGCCTGGGCAACTTAGTAAAACCCGGTCTCATCGCTTCTCTGCCTTTTGGCTAAGATCAAGTGTGAAATCCTGCCTCAAAAATGAGTGAATGAAGAGAATGAATGAATAAATAAATAAAAGGGCTTAGAATATAGCTAAGTAGTACAGTGCCCCTGGGTTTAATCCCTACTACTGGGGGTAGGGGAAAAGAATAAGTGAATCTGTAAAAAAAAAAAAATAAAAAAAGAATAAGTGAATCTGAAGCCAAACCCTGGCTCTTCTCACTGCCCCTGGGAAAATCCAGCAAAGAGGCTGATCACCGTGTTTAACATGCCTTTTCAAAAACCACGGATCCTCTTTGTGCCATATTAGTGCCTCTGCTCCTCTTGACTTTTCTTCTTTGTGCCTGGGAAGGATAGGGTCCACGGCTGTAGCTCATGACTCAGTCATGAACAGCATACAGATTCCCTGCACAAGGAAGATGAACTTCAAACCCAATGACAGAAGTTTAATTTCTCTGCTCCCAAATGTAGCCCACTCCCTTGAAAATATCTAGGCCCCATCTCCAGGGCACTGAGAGCCTGGAGTCAAGCCGAAGTGTTCCTTAGGTTTTCTTGGGTAGTGGGCTGTGCTGAGAAAGCCCCTGACATAACAGAATTCTCCTCTAAGCCCAGAAAACCTGTGCGAACAGCAAGCAAACTTGAAGCACACACTTAGTGAAATTGCTTTCTGTTATCTCAAAGGGAAATCATAGCAGCAGGCAGGCTGAGGCAGGCTAGGAAAGCTGGAGTGTAAACAGGCTGTGCCTCACACCCAGCCACAAGCCCTGGAGGGCTCTCCCCATCTACAAGATGGGACGCTTCCCAGCTCTGCCTCCATTCTCCACTCGTCACCCAGCCTGGCTGGTTCCCAGGGCACCAGGAGCGCTCCCTGCCTGCCTTCAGGTTGCTCCCTTTGTCTGGCCCATGCTTCCCTTCCGCCCAAGTGGGAGATACCTGCTTGCTCTGTGTCCTCCATCTCTTCTGGCATGTCACTCCTTCTTCCTCTGACGGTCCCTGGATTCTGAGCTGTAGGTGTCGGCACCTACCCAACCATCCAACTCTTCTTTGGTTCTTTGTTTCCTTCTTGTTGCTATTGAGACAGGTTCTTGCTATGTATTTATTCCAGCCTAGCCTCAAACCTGGTGGCAATCCTCCTGCCTCAGCCTCCCGAGTGGTGGGATTACAGGTGTGTACCAACATACCTGGCATTTATTTCCTTTTTTATTCTTCCCAGTGCTGGGCAATCAAACCTAGGGCCTCACACATGGTAGGCAAGTGCTCTACCTCTGAGCTCCATCCCCAGCTCTATCATCTAATTCTTCCAAACATCAGGTTTGAAGAGGACAACAGATCATGGCCTCAGAGGACTTAGAAAAGAAACCCATAATTGCAAGTTGGGAAGGCTAAGAAGGAAACAAGTCTGAGGAACAATCATACAGTATGTGGGGGAGGGAGACCAGAAGAGAGGCTGGGAAGGCTTCTCTGAGGAGGTGACATTAAGCTGACAGATAAGAGTGAGCCGAGCAGAAAGTGGAGAGAAAAGTGTATCAGGCAGAGAACAGAGCTTGTGAGAGGTGCTGGGCAGGAACGCATTTGTGATAACCGGGAACTGACTGGAGGGCTGCGGGAGCTGTGTGAGAGAAGCAGGCCTTCTTGTGGGTACTGAGGCTTCCAGTCACTGCTCGTGTGTTTCTGCCTCCCCTCTCCTCACAAGGCCACACTACGTTTCTCTCCTCTCTCTGTGTCCAGCAAAGGCCAAGACCCCTGGCACACACGAGGCATTCAGCAGGTGCTTGGGCTGTGCAGTCCCCAGAGACGCTATGAGAGGCCCTTCTGTGCCCACTCCCTGCCCCCACCTCGAGACTCCCGCTGGCTCGCCTAACCGAAGCACCCAGGGAGTGGTTAACCACAACACAGTGACAGAAACTGAGGATGAAACAGGGACAGCTGCAAGCGCTACGGTTATGTCATGACAAATGCCACCATCAATCCAGTTGGCAGACGTGACCACTACATGATCCTTGGAGACCAGATTCTCAGGGTGAACTTCAATCAGAGGGCACCTCGCATCTCAGCGGGCCCGCCAAAATCAGCCCCAAGATATTAAATAAACAGTTTGAAGTTCAAATCAGTTTCCAAGATTTAGTAGTCTCTCTATTTAAAGAAAAAAATAATCCAGATGAGTGGGCAGCAATTTCCAAGGTGCCCAGGTGCCCTGTCCTGGCAAATCGGCCCTTGGCCCAACCCAGGATTGACTGAACAACACATCCTCTAAACTCCTGCTTTCTGTCCAATGGATTCTGAACTATTCTTCACCAAAAATGACTAGGCCAAACTGTGTTTGTTTGTTTCTTAACTCTTTTGGGAAAGAGGGGAGGATAAAGGGACAGTGTATGTAGTCTGAGGGCATCTTATGAAGAAACACAATTAAGAAACCTTTGCCTAAGTCTACACAGACCACTGCCCTCTTTGCACTTTTACTTTCTGGTGGTAGAGGAGACTGAATGCAGGGCCTTTGCACTGAGCTATGTCCCCAGCCCTTTTAATTTTGGGACAGGGTCTTAATAAATTCTCCAAGTGGGACTGGAACTCTCAATCCTCTTGCCTCAGTGTCCCAGAGTGCTGGGATTACAGGTGTGCATCACCACACCCGGCACAATAATGTCTGTTAGTGTACACACCATGCTGACTGCTTTAAATGTACTGCTAATCCTCAAAATGGCCCTGCAAGGTGGGACTATCCTCCCATTTGACAAAAAGCCCAGGGTACAAAGAGGCAAATTCAATTCCTCTTAGTCACAGAGCCAGCAAGCAGTGGCAATGCCAGAATCCAAATCAGCTCAGAGTCCAGAGTCTATGCTCCTTCTACTCAGTATGACTTCCCAACCAGGGTGCTTAATGCCCCAGGGTACATCCAGCAGGCCTAGGGGTTTGAGAAACCATAAGATGAGGTGTGGCCCATTTTTGGTATTTCTTTTTTCCCTGACAGTAAGCAACATAAAAATATTTTATGTTTAAAAATAACCAAAGGGGAAAAAAATAAAAATAACCGAAGGGTTTTTGAGAGGGTCTTGCTGTGTAATCCAGGCTGACCTCAAACTTGCAATCCTCCTATCTCAGCCTTCTGAGTGGTGGGATTTCAGGCATGTACCATTATGTCTGGCAAGACATGGATATATTTTAAAGTATAAGGTATAAGTTTAAATAAATTTTAAAAACAAAACACAAAGGCAAAAAGAAATTTCATGCCTCTTTCCTGGACCTGAATATCTCAGGAACTACAACGTAAAAGTGTGAAAAGCACTTGTCATGCTGTCTCCCCCCAGCCGCATTCACTTTGTGAGGCGCTGGGGATCAAACCCAGCAGGCAAGTGCTCTCCCACCAAGCTGCAACCCTGTCCTATCGCTCTTCATTTTATGTCTTTCTTGTTGCTATATATTTTATTGTGTGTTTTTTTTTTTTTTTTTTTGTGGTGCTGGGGATCAAACTCAGGTCCTTGTGCTTACAAGGCAAGCACTCTAATCACTGAGCTAAATCCCCAGCCCCTATTGCTATATATTTTAAATGCCAGTATTGCAATTCAATGTTTTCCACTCCTACCCTCCTTTAACTAAAAAACAAAACAAAAAAAAGCTTAAAGAAAATGGAGTGTGTCAGCTATAGGCATTAGTTATTTTCAAAAGCGTCAGCCATTTATGAAGACAGTTTTTTGTAGGTACAATAAATCTCATTGATTTTATTACACATCTTAGTTTAGAATCACTTTTACATTCCTAGACAAAGAGATGATACAAATAAATATCAATCGTAAAACTTAGAGCCCCAAGTATTGGCATATTCTTTGCCTAAAAGTAGCCAAAGAGAAGGTCAAGATCAATGGTAACTCCAAGAAGCCACAAAGCCCACCGCTTCCTGCCCACTCAGGACCACTCCTCTCATGAATAACCTCAAAAGTCTCATCCAAAGGACAAGGGCAGGGGAAAGGTGCCACCTTTCCAAAGAGGACAAGACAAAGCCTCTCATGATAGACAATCGCCAGGCCCACTACTCCTACCTAGTTCCCTTTGAGCATTTTCATTATGGCTTTAGGGTTAAAAGCCTGGATTTCATCTACTGATGGTGTTTGGATGGTCCAAGGTGGGTTTGCAGTACATCTCAGCTTCAAATGGGATTGCGAGGCAGAACCAGCACCCCGTGTTACGGGAGGCAACACTTCTCAGAAACCTGGCGACGAGTCTACATTCATGAGGGAGACTTACAAGAGTTGGACAGGAAGAGCAGAGAGCAGCCCACGTCTGAGCTGCAGAGTACTCTGGCGCCCTTGGCCAAGGGGGTGTGGGTGGGGCAAGTCAAGCGGCGTGCAGGCATTAGACGGGGGACCATTCCACGTTGGGTCAGAGTCTCAAGAAAGTGCTTCATGCCTATGATTTGTGGCCTCAGGTTCTGAATCCAGGGGTCTGGGAGACATGTGACTGTAAAGTATGAAGCCAGATACATTCTACCGAGCAGAGCAGAGGGGGGCCTGGTGAGGCTGCAGACAATCTCAATCTCCTCTCAGATGGTCTTCTGAGTCCCACAAGAGACTTGCTTTCAGACTTCACTAGCTGCTGGCATGAAGGGTCCCCACCATGCTGGAACATGCCAACACAAATACCCTCAGGGGGCTTGCTATGTCCTCTACATAGGTGGCACAATTCGGAAGCCAAAGCGGCACCATTCTGGTGGTGGCAACACATCTTACTGTCTGCTCTTTTTGAATATTTATCGGATCCATTTTGAGAGAAGAAAAGCACCAGAGACTGCTTAGAAAGAGACAGCTTCATCTCCAAGCGAGTGTCCTTTTACTGAGTGTCCCCAGACCACCAAATGAACACAGCTGAGTACCAGACAAGCAAGTTTTAGTATTCAGGCTTGGCTTTCCTCTTTTGCCTCTTCGGAAAAGTTCTATGTGTCACTTAACTACCGTGGGTCACACAGCCACCTCAAAACATCATTATTAAGGTATAGTATTGTCCACAGTCTTCAATTCTCTGATTTGCTACATGATTATTTTCAGCCTACAGAATTCAGACTAGCTTTGAGAGAATGTGGGGTGAGACGTGTTCACCAGCAGATAACCATCTTAGGCTACAACATTTGGTTCCTATGCAAACAGGCAGATTCTTAGTAAGGAAGGAAGAAACAGGGTTTGATCCCATGAAAAGAAGGAAGGCTCCATCAGGCTCTGGGAGCTGCTGAATAGGATCCTGGGTTCAGACAGAATGCTTACTAACGAGGAGAGAGCTGTGAACACCAGATCTCTGTTTTGTAGAATGCCAAGACATTGCACTTGTTACCTCCTCTTTCCCATGGGTTCTGGTCCAGAAATGTGCCCTGGGAACTGAGCAGCTGAGTTAAAATATAACTCAAGGCCCACCTGAGTTGCCATCTTCCTGACACACCGTGCCAGCAAGGTGTGCCAGTGTGGCAGACCTGGGGACTCCTAATGTGCCCTCAGGCTTGGCTCATGGACTCAGGCACTCGCACAGGAGCACTTGCAGCCTGGATTAGTCATTCAATAGGCCTTTAACAGACAAAAGCCAACAACTGCACATTAGCATATTTCTAAAACTGGGCAAGTTCTTGGTCTCCATCTCTTACAGACACACATGGACACACTCACAGGGCACAGACACATTGTGCTCACACACCCACACACACTTATGAGCTTGGGGAAATGAATAACAGTCTGCCTAGGGGGAGGGGGAGCCTCAGCTCCAGGGTTCCGTGAGTTC
This sequence comes from Hystrix cristata, assembly GCA_004026905.1. Classification (NCBI taxonomy): domain Eukaryota; kingdom Metazoa; phylum Chordata; class Mammalia; order Rodentia; family Hystricidae; genus Hystrix; species Hystrix cristata. The sequence goes on from PVJO010001908.1 coordinate 127,234, forward strand.
ACTGCGGAAGGTGAGCAGGACTCCTCTGCCTGCCCTTCCCAATGGTCTGTGTCTCCACCTCCGCCTTTGCCTAGCTACTCTTCTGCTCTCTGCCAGTATGGAACAAAATGGGGAATTCAAAAGTGCCACTATATGTTGCCTTCTCTCAACTCTAGTCCCATCAGAGAAGGCAGAATCAGCCTCCCTTCTCCCATAAAACAGGCCCACTACAAAGCACACTCTGGAGGCAGAGGACCGGCTTACGCAAGGATCTTCAGAGTATGCATGGCATGAAGAGAGATGGTGATGAAGAACAGTAAAGTGACATAGTGGATGGACATGGCACTGGCTTTCAGACTTAGGTTTGACAGGATGGTCATGGTTTTGAGGTCTGAAAGGAGTGACTTCCCTAAACTCTCCACGGAGGCAAAGGGAACATTACTTCTATTGCTTCTGACATTGAATCTTTCAGGAGCAGAAACTGGAAGAGATTTCCTCATTCAGCAGATCCTCTTCTTACTGAGGAGCATGGAAGCAAGGTTGCTGATTGTGTCCTCCTGGGCTTGGATCCAAATGAGATTCCTTCTTTCTCCCTACAAGATTAGGTGCCTATTCAAGTTCTAGGGCTTTCACCTTTCAACCTCACCATCACTTTATCCTGAGGCTCCAAAGACACAGTCCTTCCAAGGGGACCCCTGCCTGCCCCATTGTTCAACAAGAAGGGAACCAATGTTAAGGACGGCTAGAAAAGGAGAGGGCAGAAGAGAGGGCAGGGTAGAACGAAGGCGAGGGGAAGGGAAGCAAGGTCACGGTCATTCTCTCGCTGTCCTCTTGGACTATCGCACTTCACCTTACCCATGCATTTCTGAGATGCTATTTAAAGGACATTTCCCGGAGGAGCTGAGTGCCAGATGAGGACCAGCACATTCGACCAGGTTGAGTTGGTTAATCTGCAAAGAGGCTGTTGCTTCTCCTCAGGGGAACAGTTCTGAGTCTGGGCTGGAGTCCTCTCTACAGCTTCATGCTCATCTCTTCTCTTGAAGGCAACACTGCTGCTCACACCCTGGGAGAGGAGCCCCAGCTTTACTTGGGAACCAGCCCCCGAGACTGTGGGTACAGTTGAGCTCCAGGGGTTCCTGAGGAGGCCAAGGAGGAGGATCCCGACTTCCTTCCACTTTTAGGCCTGCAAAAGACAAGTACATGTGGCCATCACACGTTTCCAAGTGCTCTGCACATTTCAAGGTGACCTGTCCTCAATGGCCTGAAAGCCAGGACACATGCAACCGTAAAACTACTAGGCTGGTCCAGCCCAGCCCCATGGGCATGGCCGACATGGCCTGCTGATAGAGGCGTGAGACCTGCGCGAGGGACTCTGGTGCTCAGCAATTGCTCTGAACGTGACTGTCCTCTCTCAATTGGCAAAAAATACTAAGTTGGGTGCCAAAGCACATGCTGGTAGTCCCAATTACTCAGAAGGCTGAGACAACAGGACCGTTTGAGTCCAGGAGTTTGAGATCAGCCTGAGTAACATAGCAAGACCATATTTCCAAAAACAGAAAAAGAAAAAAAAAGTTTGTGAATAGAATTTCCCTGTTTCTTTCTTCTTCTTCTTCTCTCTCTCTCTCTCTCTTTCTTTCTTTCTTCTTTGAGACGGGGTCCTGCTGTATAGTTCAGGCTGGTCTTGAACTTACTATGTAGCCCAGGCTGGCCTTAGACTCATAGCAATCCTCCTGCCTCAGCCTCCCAAGTACTGGGACTACAGGTATGCACCACCATGCCCGGCTTCTTTCATTTTTGTTTTCTATCCCAGTTTTTCCTTAAAATTCTAATTCAGAATTTACAAAGATAAAAGTCTGCTTTACACCAAGCAGGGGAGGTTAATTTAGCAAGAAGGCTCAGAGCTTGGGTTGTGGGTTAAGGTAGACAAAGATTTCAACATTGGATCTGTCTGAAATTTACTTGCTGGATTTTCTTGGACTTGGCTTCCATTATGGTTTGTAACTAAAGTGCCTCCCAAAGCCTCATGCACTCCCAGGTGAGGTTCCTGAGAGTGGCTGCATCATGGGTATGTGATGCTGGATTAAGGGTATACAATAACTGGATTAGCCCTCTGATTGGATTAGGATATTTCTGGGTGTAGACAATGGGAAGTTGCGGGTGGCACCATCCAAAAGGCTTGTAGCCTGGATGGGAGAAAAAGAGTAAAGCAGGTGCTCTGCTTGCTGCCTCCCGCCTACCCTGCCATGGGCTGTTTCCCCTCTGCCATGCACCTCTGCCGTGCCACCCTGCCTTAGAGCCAGCCCATTACGGACTGAAACCTCTACAAACTTGAGCTAAAATAAACCGTCCCTCCTTTAACTTGTAGCTATCCTAGCAACAGGAAAAGTAACTAAGACAGCTACTTTCTCAAATTCTCTATGTCCCACTTTTTCAGTAAAATGGGACTGATATTTCTTTTTGCAGGAAATCATTAAGAGGATCCTCATGAAGCATTTAAGAACTACCAGCACCAAGAGGAACTAAAGAACTGTGCCCTGTGTCACCAGAACACATGCTCCTTATGGCAGAGGCTGGGTACATTAGGTATTGTGTTATTCAGTACATCTAGCACATGGTCTCAACCATAAACATTGTGGAGTAACTGAATAAACACAGGAGCAACACGGCAACAACTCCCAGGGTGTTCTACAAACATTCCAAAGTAAATAAGCACTCTTGTCACCTTCTACCTTGATTTGCTCTTATTTGAAACACAGGTCACCAAAAGCCACTCACCTGGCCTTGGATTTCTTATTTGCAGTGCTTTCAAAGGATGATGCATCCACCTGTATCTCATCTTCATCCTGCAGAGCTGCATCCAATGCAGCCTGGACCTTGGGGGCAATGGCTGGGCCCTCGTAATTTCTCGTGGTCCGGCTAGGCATGTCCAGTTCTAAAAGCATTGTGTTTTCTGCCTGCCAAAACAAAGTTATCACCAGATAGGTTAGCTTCCAGTCAGACACAGAGAATACAGGCACACTAAACCTCTGCTGGGGACAGGACTGCAAATTGCTTGCCTTTCAGAGCCTTCTAAGAGCCTATCTAGAACAAGAAATAAAGTTTTATATTTTTTTCCTAGTGGGATTACAGATTATTTTTATATTCCTTTATTGTTGTTGTTTGCTTGTTCATTTGTTTTTTGAAACAGGGTATTACTCTGTAGTCTAGGCTGACTTTCAACTCCCTATGTAGTTCAACTGGCCTTGAACTCACAGCGATCCTCCAGCCTCAGCCCCCCAAGTGCTGGGATTACAGACATGCGCCACCACGCCCAGCTTATATTCTTCTTTATGCTTTTCTGTATTTTCTCTTTTTATTTACAAGGAACACATCTTATACCCTAAGGCGAATAATCAGAGAAAAATTATTAAGTAAAAATCCATATACTGCAGACAATCTGGAAATACAAAAAGGTATAAAGAAAACAGTCATCACCAATAGTTTCCTAGAGACTTTTCAACTGCAGACAGGAGGAGTTCAGTGTGTGTATGTGGAGGGTATACTCAGCAGTATATGTCCTTATAATTACATTTTAAAAACCACTTGTGAGCCTTGCCTCATAATTAGCCACATGGATCAACTCTGTCAATAGGTGTCTTGTGGTGAACCCCTCACAGCTCCCGCGAGGAGTGGACACAGAGAAGTACCACAAATACACATGCCATCTTCTCTGGCTGCTCCCAGTCAGTGGAGTCCAGCTCCAGGGCTCCAGATGAGGCACAAGGGCCCACAGCAGGGAGAAGGTGGGGACAGGAAGTAGCTCATTTATTTTAGATATTAGATATTGAGAGAGTGCATAAAATTTCTCCTGACTGAGGAAAAAAAAATTCTCCTGATGGAAGCAGGTTCACTGCTCATTTGCAAGTCACTGCTTTAAATTCTCCTTCGGGTCAGGTTAGTCCTCTGGAAACCCACATGTTTGATTCGTGGGCTTTCAAATCATGTTTTTGGCTTGAGACACAAAATACCAGGCCAAATATGCACCATCTGAAACTGCCAGAAAAACGCTTCTGAGGGTTTTGACACACCACCCATCTGCCACAGTGTAAAATCCCGTTCTTCTAAATCTGTTCTGCTTTTGCTTTTTTTTACTTTACCTAACTCAGTGTCAGGAAGAATAGCACCCCAGAAGTTAACTAACTCTAATGATCTCCTAGTTTACTGTGGCCCCAAGGGAGAAACAAAACTTTCATCTTGTTTTGTTTACCAGACAAGGTCCTGCTACAGTTCCGACTGCCTTGAACTGGCTCTGTGGCCCAGGCTGGCCTCAAACTCATGCTCTTCCTGTTTCAGCTTCCCGAGTACTGGGATTACAGGTGTGCGCCACTGCACCCAGGTAACAGTTTTGAAATTTTAAGTGAAAATCTTTCACTATAAAAATAATGCAGGTTTCTTGTTGATAATCACAAAATACAGATAAGCAAAAAGAAGAAAATTTAAACTGAGAATATTTTTTTTAACACCAAGAATACTTCTACTGACCATAAAAAACAAGTTTCTATTTTCATATATTTTACACTGGATTTTTAAATTTACATTTTTTAATGTAATACAGTAGATACTAATAAAGAAGATATAAAAAATATTCTTACTTCTATGAAAATATAAAATTTTGTAACAAAATAATTAGAGAAAAATAATGGTTACTACATTGGAGATCATGACCTTTAAAAAATGGCCAAAATGTTACCCTATGCTGTTGTTTTTGTTTTTTTGGGTTTTTTTTTGTTTTGTTTTTTAGGTTTTTTGAGGCAGGGTCTGGCTATGCAGTTCAGGCTGGCCTTAAACTCACTATACGGCCCAAACTGGCCTCAAACTTTGGTAATCCTCCTGCCTCAGCCTCCCAAGTGCTGGGATTATAGGCGAGCACCACCATGCTCGGCTCTCCACTGGATTTTTAAAATCAAATGTACACCTCCAAGTATAAACTGTTTGATAATTTAACCATACATTGTGCCTTCCAGGATCTATTCACCAGTTCCTGACTGCACAAAGCAGATGGGAGTCCATTAGAGAAAGCAGCCCAGCACTGGGTACAGGGCCCAGCACACAGCTAGTGCTTATAAATAGAAGCTCTACGGCATTTTTATTGTAAAATATTTTGGGATTATTGTGAGTCCTGAACTTTACATCATTTTATATGACTACATGATTGACAAACACAATGTTAAATGAAAGCATCGAAAGTTCTTTAGCACAGGTCCATGTCCTGTGACTAGACAGCTATATTCACTCCAAGGTTCCCACAGAACCATTTGTAAGCTTCCGGTTCATGTTTAAGGGCCATACAGACAGGAAGTTTGCGCTCCTCTCTGTACCTTGCCCTGATTTTCTCAATCTCACTCTACCTTCCCACTTATTATTCATGAGTTACTATATTCATGTATTACTTGTTATAGTAGTTATAATTATTATAAATTTTGTCAATCTCTCTGGAAAGCGTGAGAGTACAAACTCTGTGAGTTTGCAGAATAGTGCCTAAGGATTTAAACTATTCAAAGCTAAACTCCTCCAAGAGAGGAGAAAATCAAAGGACAATCTTCTCACCCTGTATCGGGACTCTGGACGAATCATCATGGACATTCTTGCGTGCTGGCTCAATGGTCTCTTATAGCCCACAGCGGAGACCGGCCGCTTCATCATCTGCTGATTCCTGCAAATGGACTGCAGCATTAGGGGCCTGGCTGGAGTGTGCCCCACAGCCCAGGCTCGGCCCTGTGGAACAAGCACTCAGAGGACTCTGAGCCACACAGACGCCAGAGTGGTAACTCCCAGCACCAAGGCTGACTGAAGTAGGGCAGCAGGTGCTTCTATTTTCTGCATGAGTTGCTGGCTGATTCAGATGTGAGCGCCACACATCTTTAAGTTGGAAGGGATCCTAGTCACCACACAGTTCTTAGACAGCAGACACAAAGCACAGCTATGAACACACCCCAACCCTGCATCTTCGGCAGAGGTCTCCCCTGCCCCCAGCAGGACCCAGGCTAAGACTGATGCACAAAATACCACCTCTGGGCTGCACTCACTGGGCAGCTACTTCACTCAATGAGGGCAGGTCGAAACGCAGGAACTTGAGAAAGGTTCTTAGCTCATTAGTGACAAAGCTCCCAATTCCCAATACCAGACTCATTACCAATCTTTACCTCACGGACTTAAGCAGGGACAAAGTCAGAAACGTAACTGGTTCTGACATTAAATAAATCACACTGTTCTTCCCATGCCCCTTTGGTCAAGTCCAGCTTAGCAACATTCTTTGTCTCCTCCCCACCTGGCAAACCTACTTGAAGTAAATAGTGACTTACTCCAGTCTGGTTATAGGATGTAATTTCCAATGATCCTCCTCTTCATCAAAGAAGGATCTATTCATACTTTTACTCTTTTCTTCCAAAGGGATAAAGTTTTCTATAATAAGATGCCTGCAAGAACACACATAACATGAGTGAGATGAAGAATGCACACACAGCCAGATGCAGGAGCACCTGCCTCTGATCCCAACAACTCAAGAGGCTGAGGCAGGAAGACCACTTGTGCTCAGGAGGCTCATCTAGGCAATACAATGAGACCCTCTCTCAAAAAACAAAACAAAACAGAACAACGACGACAAACTACAGAGTTGACTATCTGGAATCATGAATACTGAGCAATTAGCTAAGAGCCAAGTCACTCAGCAAACATTTACTGAGCAGATCCCAGGGGCCTAATATCATATACAGAGACAGACATGAATGACACCGGTTCCTGCCTGTGAAAGGAGGTAACGGTGCAGTACTCTTAGGTATGATAGGTGCTGAGAGCGAGCTGTCCTAGGAGTGTGGAGAGGTTACTTCTGCCCAGGGAGAAGCAGCATGAGGAAGTAAATAGACTGAAGAGGAGGCAGTGCCTACACTATCCTTGGGTGAACATGTGCTGGTTTGTTTTGTTTTGTTTTTTGAGACAGCGTCTCACTATGTACCCCAGGCTGGCCTCGAACTTGCAGCAATCCTCCTGTGTCCACCTCCCAAGCAGTAATGGGATTATAGGGGTGTACCACCACACTGGCTCAAAAGATCTTTAAAAGAGCTGCTGGTGCTGCTAAACCAGGTCACTGCCTTCCAAAACACTGAAAACAAATTAGAAATTAAACGGCCTTCCTCCAGTCCCATGGTTTACTGCCCAAGCTGGAAAACTGCCCATTCTAATTGACCAGGCTGAAGATCAGGACCAAACGGATTTGGTGCACTGATGATGAAGATCATTCCCAAGGAGAGTCTCTGCCTGACCAGTGCCCAGAAAACACATCACACAAGGAAACTGGAGCCTGCTAGTTTGCATCTCTCCATGGTGATGACTTGTCTCTTGCCCCATCTCTGCCTCTATTATTCCCAAACATCAGGAAATAATGCCAAATAAGTGTTAACATGGGAGGACACCAAAAAGCATACACCACAGAGGTGGACAAAACATTTTAGAAAGATAAGATTTTCCCTTTATTTTGTTGGTCATTTCAGAAATTATCTTTTACAACATAATTTTTTAAATTACAAAGGTCCTATTTATTCATTAAAAATGTGAAATATGTAACTACCCATAATTCGCTATCCAGAGATAACTATTATTAATGTTTTGTTATCTTTTGTTCTGATCTTTTTTCTAGATGTCCACATGTACAAAAAGGACTGGCATACACATTTAATTTTAAGGGCCCTTTTCCAAATTTAAAACTTGGTAGGTATAAGAATCTCTTTGAAAGTTTTTTAAAGAAAGAATCCAGCTGGTAATGTGGAAGGACTGATATAGAAAATGTCATTTTACTACCCCTAATGAAATAATGAGTCTAGTCAAGATCTTCTCTGCTAAAACAATTAGTCAGATCTCTTTCTCTCTCTGTTTCTCTTATCTCTATTTCTCTCTTCTTTTCTGGAGAGTTTCTGGAGCTAGAATCCAGTGCCAGGCCTCACTCATGCTATGTAAGAAATCTACCACTAGGCCACATCCCCAGACCTTTTTATTTTGAGACAGGGTCTCACTAAGTTGCCTAAACTGGCCTTGAACTTGGGATCCTCCTGCCTCAGCCTTGTGAGCAGATGGGATTACAGGCATGTGTCACTACACATGGTAGTCAGGTAGTTCTCAAGCCAGGCTGCACATAAATATCACCTACAGAGTTTTGAAAAAATATTTTGCCTATGAGAAAAATAATGTGTGTTCAAATCTGGATGATGGCTATTTGGGCATTGATTAGACCATCAGGACAATTTCTCGATAAAAAGTCAAATTAATTTTTTTAAAAAGTTCCTTTAAGGGCTAGGGATTTAGCTCAGTGATTAGAGTGCTTGCCTTGCAAGCACAAGGCCCTGAGTTCGATCCCCGGTACCACAAAAAACAAAAAAACACACACACACACAAAAAAGTTCCTTTTATCAGTAGACAGAGGTGAGGGCAGAACTTCAAAAGCATCAAGAAAGGAGGATGGAGAAGAACTTGGAGATTGGCAGGTTCGATCTGAGAAATAAACAGAGCCAGCAGGCTGGCGGAAGCTGAGCCGCAGGACACAGGCCAGCCCACCCTTAAGGATGCATCCTACTTAACACGCGAGGCCCATGGCCACGTGTCAGCTGAGCACCGCGCAGGGCCCGCACTTACTTGAGTTTCAGCTCGCGGGTGAGCTCGTTCTGCGTCTGCTCCAGCTCCTGGCGCTCCTTGATGTGCTCTTCCTGGAGGTCGTGGATCTCGGCCTTCACCGCCTGCAGCTTGGAGAAGAGCTGGAACGGGGAGAGGCAGGTGAGGAGGCCACTGAGAGGAGAGGTCTCCCTCACCCTCAGTCTCCGGGTGCTTTGGCCTGGCCTCAGTCCTCTCATACCTTTTTGAGTTTTTTGGTCTTGATATCCACCTCTTGCTGCAATGAGCTGTATGTTTCTTTAAGTTCCAAGGTCTCCTCGTCTCGACTTTCCATCTGTTGCTGGATTTCTCTCTCTCGGCGTTTCTGAGCAAGAGCACAAAACTTAGCAGCTTGTCCTAGTGACTACGTCAGTACAAGAATACAAGGCTGGGTGCTCCCATCCGTCTTAACTAGCATTTTGAAGCTGATACATCTTGTTGCCATTCCCTTTGACGAGAGCCTCATACCAGAGGTACTCGTTCTGTGGCATAAATTCACTTTAATACACCCATTCTCCCCAGAAAAGAATGCAAAGTTACCTGCTCTGCAATTTCCTGCCGTTTCTGCTCCAGGATTTTCTGTTGTTCATTTGTATGATCTACTATATTTTTTCCTCCAACAAGTAGTTTGCTCTCCATAGCCTGAGTAAGAAATAAGTAGAATCCATCTTGTGAATGGTCTCCCCCAGAACATAGCTCCTCATAGGGGAACCCAAGAAAAATAAAAGAGTTCTGGACTGAGCCAAAGAGTACAGGGGCTGAGGATTTAGCTCAGTGATTAGAGTGCTTGCCTTGCAAGTATAAGGCCCTGAGTTCGATCCCGGCACCCCCCCCCAAAAAAAAGAGTACAAACTCTGGGGGAAAAAATATACTGGGCTAGGTGTAGTGGGCATACCTGTAATCCTAGCACTCCAGAGGCTAAGGCTGAGGCAGGAGAATGGCCCTAAGTTCAAGGTCAGCCTGGGCTACATAGTGAGCTCAAGGCCAGCCTGAACTACATAGTCAGAAAAAAATTTCAAAAAATATACTGGCTGAGAGCAGTAGCACACACCCATAGTCCCTGCTGTCAGGCTGAGGCAGAGCACTTGCAAATTTGAGCCTAGACTAGGCAACTTAGCAAGATCCTGTCTCAAAAAAATAAAAAAGTGGGGGACTAGGGGAAGTAGTTCAGTACAAGGGCACTTAGTTCAAGCCCCAGTACCTGCCTTCCTCACCAAAATAGAGAAGAAAGAAACATCCGTAACCTCAGTGACCCTGAAGGTACAGCTTCTCCAGACGGGCATGGGTTTCAGCTTTCCTTAGCAAAGTGCTATTTCATCAGGTCTCTACAAAGGGCTAAGCCCACTTAGGACAGACTGTGCACCTCCTGTATGCCAGGTACTGCGGATACAGATGTTAGTGAGAAGCACGAGATTCAGAGGCCGCTGAGCGACACAGACAAGCAAGGAGGCAGGAACTAGATGGTGTCAGACGCCATCCCGAGGACAGTTCAGGGTAATTAACAGGAGAGGCTCGAGGAAGGGGGAGAATTCCATCTCTCCGAGAAAGTCAGAGGAAGAATTCCGGTCTGAAGCAATATCTAGACAGAAAGCTGAAGTAAAAATAGAAATTCACTAAGAAAAAAAGGTTTAATGAGAAGGAAGGGTAGGGAGTGGCGATGCCTGAAGCCGCCAATCTCGAGGCCTGTTAGGGACAGAGAACCTTGGGGCACCCTTTCAAGTCCTCCGAGCGGGGGGGCCACACAGTCAGATTTGTGCTTCACAGATCCACACCAATGCGACAGGCGGAATGACAGCAGCAGGAGAGGGTGGTCAGCAGGACGCAACAGAGGCTACTGCGGGCTGCAGGCCTGCGCTGAGCGCCTGTGGTGAGGTGTGCAAGAGGCCCCATGAGGCAGGGCCCAGGAATCGACAGGGCCTTAAAGACAGAGGGAGGACGGCTGGCAAGAATAACTCCTGCGGGCTGGCTTCACAGATGGAAGGAACAGAGCAGGAGCTGGTGGCCAGGGCACCTCCTGGAGACATCAGGAAGCGGAAGCTAGGTGAGCGTGCATGGAAGGAGACAGCTCTGGGCTGGACGTACAAACTGGGAGCCTCCACCATTACACGGGGGCTGTGGCCACGGGAGTGATTTGTACCTGAACAGTGTGGAATCCAAAAACTCTACAACCTTGCTTTTTTTTTTTTTCTCCTTCAGTTCCAGGGGCCTTTATCCTGTGGTGAATCCTCGGTCCTTTATTATTTTATTTGGAGACAGTATCTCACTAGATTGCTAAGTTGCCCAGCCTAGGCTTGAACTTGCAATCCTCCTTGTCTCAACCTCCCAGAATGCTGAGATGACCCTGATTTTAAGAAACATTAGCTGAGCCAGGTGTGGTGCTACACACCTGTAACCTCAGCACTTGGGAGGCTGAGGCAGGAGGATCACCACAAGTTGGAGGACAGCCTGGGCTACATAGTAAAACCTTGTCTCAAAAAAACTCAACCAAACAAAAGAAACATTAACAGAAGCCCTGCTGCCACTTTTCAGTCCCCTCTTTGAACCTGTTTCTTCTTCTCTCAAAACAAAAGGGCTGGGCTACGTTACTAGCCCCCATGTCCATATAACTTCCAGCTCTAAAATTCTTTTGTCCCATTATTTGACAGCATCCACGGATTGAGAAAGACAGAAGTAATGTCATTCTCCCATAGATGAAGCATCTAAAAGACATAGGGACCTTGAGTATTATGCTGAATCTTGCCACACTGGGCCTGCGACAGCTCGCCAAATACCTGAGGTTCATTTAGAGTCTAGGTGTACTACGCCTTGAATAACAAATGTGATTTTAAGAAGCAGTGTGCAAACCAAACTTGGGCACACCCAGTTACACTCCTGTGCAGGATAAGGAGGGGGAAGTGGCATTTGCCATAAGGGATCCCACAACAAGTCACTCCCTAGAACAGTTATCTCTAATTGTGTTGTTTATATTTTCACATGGGCTCTTAAAAGTCTTTGAAGGGACTTTCTAGATTTTAAGACCGCTGCCTCTAAAGTAAACTAGGACCCAGTGAAAGGGCCGCTAGGAAGCCACAAATAAACACAGTGCTGCTTCACAGAGCAAGGGAAGAGGGGCAAGAAAGAGAGAACTTCTTGCTTTTCAACTAATAAACATGCATGTATTTTAAGGATTGAAATCAACGTTTGCATAAATTCAATAAGAAAGAACCCAACACTTCAAAGGAATTCTGGCTTATCGATGGTCAGCCAGTGGCCATCCTCAGACCTCTGGGGGCACCTCTGCACTCTCCTCTGTCATTAAAACCTGGTGGCGGTCTGGACATCAGGCACCCGAGGAACAGTGCACTGCTGCCAGAGAGGAGATGCTGACGCAAACCGCCACACTCCAGAACACTGCTCAGCCAGTGGGGGAGACAGAGGTCGGTGTCAGGAAGCTCACCAGCACACAGGTGAGAGGTTGGGGCCACAGGCTGACTACAGGGCACGGCATGAGGACAGTTTTGGGGTGAGGGAACTATTCTGTGTTTTGGGTAATCAAGAGTACTGCATGTTGGGGATTTAGCTCAGTGGTTAGAGTGCTTGCCTGGCAAGCACAAGTCCCTGAGTTCAATCCCCAGCACCAGCAAAAAAAAAGAGTACTGCAGATTAAAACCATGCTGAGGTACCACTTTATGCCTGCCAGATACACAGAAGCTCGTCGGATAATCACAAGGGTTGGTAAAGACCAGGAGCCGCCAGAATTCACAGTGCTCAGAGAGGCTTCGATTCATGCTGCCACTTCAGCAAACAGCCTGTCTACCTAGCACAGCAAAGCCCTGTGATCCACTAGCAGCCCCCCAAAAAAACAAGCAAAGCAAAAGAAAAACAAGAAAACAATTTGTCCTCACACAGTAAAAAGAGGAAACTGCACACACTCTGGAATCTCAATGTGTCAGACAAGAAACTCGCAGACACATATTCACATACTCTCCTAGAACCAAGTACGAGAACGGTGATAGCAGAACAGAGAAAACCACCCTGTACTATTAGGAGAGGGAATATGCCAAGAATACTGACAGCAGTACTAAAGAACAAGTCACAGCTACAACATCAGTACAGAGTCATGTTAGACAAGTAAAAGCAAATCGCATGCAGCATACTTACATAAAAACAAAAAAGCATGTGAAACTATTTTGAGATATACATATGTGGCAGAACTTTAAAGAAAAGCAAGGAAACAATAAACACCAAATTTAGCTTCTAAAGATCCAGGTGCTATTCTATTTCTTATGGGGGAAGGACACATGAATATCTGTTTTATTAGTTTTTGCTATTCTTTTTATTTTGCACATAAGTAATGATTATTATGAATTCAATTTTTAATTTTTTTTCAATTTGAAAAACATTTCTGGATTTTTCTTCAATTAAACATAAGTTTACTCAGCATTAGGTATCATAGAGTTAGAAATGCAAAACCAAGAGAGATAGCATTCCTCATATAATTTTTTTTTTATAAAAGAAAAGGCACTAGCCAGGCACAGTGGTACAGGCCTGTAATCCAAGCACTCTGGGTGGCATAGGCAGAAGGATCACAAGTTCGAGCCCAGCCCAGGCAATCTAGCAATTTAGTGAGATCCTGTCTCAAAAAATGAGAAGAAGGGCAGGGGATATAACTCAGTACAAGGCTCTGGGTTTAAGCCCCAATAGTGGATGAGAGGAAGGGAGAAAAGAGAGGGAAGAGGGGAGATAGAAGAGGAGAAGGGATCTCTAACCAAGGAAGGGTACAGGTACCTTGATTTTGGCGCCCAGCATCTCAGCAGCATCCTTCTCTCGTCGCAGGTCCTCCATCTTTTTCTCCTTCTCCTTCAACAACCTCATCTTCTCCTCTGCAACCAAACTGTGGTCCTCCACAATGGCCCGCTTCTCAATCTCCAGTTTTTCTTGCTGTTCCCGCCAGTAATCATCTTTATCATCCCCTTCCTCCTCACCCTCTTCTCCCTCCTCCTCCTCCTCTTCCCCACCCCAACCACTGCCACCACCTTCCCTCCGCTTCTCTCGCCTCTTCCTCCTGCCAATGGACCGTTTTTCCAGTTGGGCTTTCAGCCGAGCAATTTCTTCCTGGAATTCTCGAAGCAGGGCATCTTTTGGGTCCTCATTGACCCTTGGCTTGTTCTTAATGTTTTTGGCACGGTTGGCATATCTTAGAGTGGTCAGAGTCTCTTCTACATTGTAAGAGGCAGGCCCCACATTGGCCACCATCACAGTCTTGGCATTGCCACCAAGAGAATCTTGGAGGAGCCTGGTAAGCTTTGAGTCTCGATACGGAATGTGCGTGCTTTTGCCATCCACCAAGGCAGAGATGACATTCCCCAAAGCAGAAAGAGAGAGATTGATCTTGGTTGCTTCCTTCAGCCTTTCCCCTTGCGCACCAGTCTTGGCTTGCCGTTCACTGCCAGCCAGATCTACGAGGTTCAGTTTCCCTACACGGATGTGGTTCTCACCGTCCAGGCCCACCTCGCTGCACTCGATGGTGATAACGAAGATTGCGTGAGAACGAGAGCTGTGCTCGTTCATGTTGGTGGCACCGACAGAGCGGTTCTGGTTGCCCACATTCATCACATGCTCTATCTCCTTCACACTCTTGGTGACAAAGGAAGATAGGTCTTTCACATACAACCCAGTGTCGGGCCTCTCTTTAAGCTCAAGCCTTTTGGTCTGGTCCTTAGAGAGCAGGTCTCGGATCTCTTCCTGGTAGATCTCTAAGTAAGAAGCCCTGACCAGATACTGCTGATTCTGGGATCGAGAGATGTGGGTGAAGATGTGGTCGAATGAGTTGGGGATGACTCCTCTTTTTTCAGGGTCACCACGGACCCCTTCCATAGTGTAGGTTTTCCCAGTTCCGGTTTGTCCATAGGCAAAAATTGTCCCATTGAAACCTTGCAGCACAGAGTCTACGAGTGGTCGGAATGTCTCATCATAGAGCTCAAACTGTTTGGCATTCCAGTCATAGACTGCGTCAAAGGTGAAAGTCTTGGGCATTTCATGAGCTGTACCTTTTGGGTTCTTCACAGATACCTGCCCCAGTTTCACGTCCACATCCACCACCTTGTCATAGGAAGCAGCCTTTTCCTTGCTATTCATGGGCCGACAGCGAACCACCACCCGGACCGACTCTGAGCTTTTAAACTTCGACATGATGAACTCTGACCAGGTCAGTCTTGAGGGGAATGAACCCAAAACGATTCAGGATGCTAAAGTCCTAGAAAAAAAGGCAAAGTAAGTAAGTACTGTAGTCATCAGGGGCTGTTTGACAGGTGCCAATATACACAGGTCATCTTCTTCTTGCTGACTTTCTGACAGTCGTATTTAATACCTTACTACACTGTGTATTTCCTCGTGGGATCCTAAGCAGCTTCAATGTAGAAAGACTCCAGTCCTCCAATATTAACTAACCTGACCTCTTCTCAATCAATGCTTGATTTCATACTAAAGCAGAGGCAGCCAGAAACCTCTCAAACTCCCTGGTAATTTTATAGCCTGTTGAATTACTAAACCGCTGAGGAGAGCATTGTGAAATATCTATCACAGTTTAAAGCTCAGTGTGTTGGCATTTGCCTACAACCCCAGATACCTGGGAGGCTGAGGCAGAAGGATGACAAGTTTAAGGCCAGCTTGGGCTACACTTCAGGACCCTGTCTCAAAATAAAAAATAAGCTGGGCAGGGTGGTGCACACTTGTAATCCCACACTCAGGAGGCTGAGACAGGAGGATTACCATGAGTTTGAGGCCAGCGTGAATTACAAAGTAAGATCCTGTCTTGAAACATAAATATTAAGGGCTGAGGATACAGCTCAGTGGTACAGTCCCCCTGGACTCACTCCTAGATATATGTATAGATATAGATATAGATAGATATATAAAATGTGTGTATAAATATTAAAAATAAAAAGAGCTGGTGATGTAATTCAGTGTTAGAGCACATACCTAGCATATATGAGGTCCTGGGTTCAAGTCCCAGTATCATAAAAATAAATAAAACAAAATAAAATGCTCATTATCTTTTGATCTAGCAATTGCATTTCTAAAAATATATCCAAGATGTATGTCTTGCACAAAGACGCACTGAACTAGCATATTGTACTAGGACAACAGTGATGGCATCATTTGTGGTAGTGGTAGACTGTGGACAATGCAACTTCTGTACAGAGACGATTGAAATTTTTAAATCTTTTTTAGTACTGGGGATTAAACACAGCACCTTTGCACTAAACTACACCCCTAGTCTTTTTCTTTATTTTTTGAGACAGGGTCTTGCTAAATCACTAAGTTGCTCAGGGCAGGTTTGAACTTGTGATCCTCCTACCTCAGCCACCCTGAGTACTGGAGTTACAATTGTGTAGGACCATGCCTGGCTAAGAGGAGACTGACTGAATGAAATATACTCACTACATAGGCAGTGATATCCTATACAATCATTTTTGTTTTGGGTTTTTTTTTTGGGGGGGTGTTGAACCTAGGGCCTTTGCAACAAGCTATAAGCCCAGTCCTTTTTTTATTTTTTACTTTGAGACAAAGTCTTGCTAAGTTGCTAAATTACACTGCTCTGGTGGAGATACTGACAATGAGGGTGGTTATACAACTGCAGGGCCAGGATTATATGGAAATCTCTGTATCTTCTGCTTCATTTTGCTGAGAACCTAAAACTGCTCTAAAAATCAAGTCTACTAAGAAAATTAAAGGTATGAAAAGGAAGACACAGACACGTTATATGTTTAATATGCACACAGTATTATTAGAAGTATACGTGTAAAAGTTGTAACAGTGGCAGCCCCAGCTGAGGAACTACTGGCCTACAGGTGTCAGAGGTCTAGAGAGAATTTCTCCCTGTGTCTGTGCTTATGCTGTTTGAATTTCCTAGTTTGTGTTGATAATACTTTCCAATTCTAACAGCATCAACAAAAACTGGCTAGTGAAAAATGTGTTCATGTGAACAAAAATGAGAACATGGTATAATGCAGTGCATGGAGGATGCTTATTCAGTCAACAAACTTAATAGAAGCTGAATGTAAATAAGTAGATAGGTGTTAACAATTTTTAAAGTAAAGACAAGAAAGGAGATCTTCATTTCATTCCAGAAAACTTGGGGCATAAGAAAGGATGACTAAATGTATCTTTTGGGAAGGGGTAAGAGCAAATGGATACACAAGGGCCTTGAGGTCCTGATGACCTCGTGCAAGGAATTTTTAAAAATAGACAATTCCTGGGCTGGGGATTTAGCTCAGTGATTAGAGTGCTTGCCTTGCAAGCACAAGGGCCTGAGTTCGATCTCCGGCACCACAAAAAAAAAAAAAAAAAAAAAAAAAAAAAAGACAATTCCCATGGTCTTGACTCAAAAGACCCTTTGGAGACAGATGCTGCCCCTCACCTGTTCTCCGGCCACCCAGTTCCTCTGCGTACAGCCAAGTGTTACTAGATTTTTAATCTTCCTGAGACATGCACAAGCAAATATGCATTCATATGCACTTACCCTTCCTTTTTAAAAAAGCATGTTATGCAGAACAATGCAGTGTCCTGCATCTTGCCTTGTCTCACTAAACAACCTGTCATAGAGGTTGTTCTCTCAATAAATATAGAGCTGCCTTATTCTTTCAGCAACAGCATAATATTCACTGTATGGATACATAATTATTTAACTTCTACACCAAAGATGCATTTCCACTGTTTCCGATATTCTGCTGTGAAAAACCTAGGACACACCATCATTTCGTGTGCGGAAAAGATTTTCTATAAGGAAAACTTCACAGAAGTACAATTCTGAATCAAAGAATACATGCATTTGTAATTGTAATAGCTATTCAGAACAGTGGAAACAGTATTCTTTTTCATTGTGAAAATGACTCATTCCCTGCCAAGAAAAGGGTGAGAGAATAGGAAATAACATGGGCCACTTTGGGCACAGATACCTCAGGTTAATAAACAGACAGAGTCAACATGTTTCCCTTTGATCCTTCTTAGATTGTTCTGTTGCTAAGCAGGTGGAAACATGGAAAGTTACTTTTCATACTTCTAGTTGTTACATGTAATAAAATACTGTATACAATGAAGAACCAGAAGATCTCTACCCTATGTGAACCCATTTTCTGTAAATTCTTTTATCCCCCTTATTGATGACTGTGAGACTGAAAGGTACTTACAAAGGTGGAAGAACTCTGTAAACTAATACAAAAATGGATCAAAATTAATACAGGACAGGGTGCTTGCCTAGCATGCATGAGGATTGGGTTCAATCCCACAGCAGGGCAAAGAAAAAAAAAAAGGAGGTTCACCCAAAACCGCTGTCTAGGGTCATTCCGATCCAGAAATTACACAGGTGAACCCTAATTTTACCCATTAAACATCACTAGAGAGCTGGGCATGGTGGTGTATGCCTGTAATCCTAGTACACAGGAGGCTGAGGCAGAAGGATCAAGGCCAGCCTGGGGCTACATAGTATCAAAGTCAGCTTGAATTACATAGAGACCTTGTCTCAAAAAAATAAAAAAATAAATAAACATCACTAGAATAACATTTTCTATTGTCATCATTCTAAAAATAAAATTGACATCTAAATACCTGATAGAACTAAATCTCAAGCCATTTAAAGAAAAGGGCACAAGGCAGCCCTACAGTTCACCTTCAGTTCATTCATCACCTTAAATGCTGTCAGGACTTTGCCAGACAGGAAGAAAGAACCAGAAGTTAGAATGGCCAGTTTAGTGTGTCTCCTCATCATGTCTATGGCTGTGTGTAATTCCTAGGCCTGTCTTCCTCCATTCCAACAGAAGCTGCCCTAAAGTGGGGCTGGGTGCAAAGTGAAAACCTCAGCCCCTTAAGCCTCTCCTGGGGCGGGGGGGGGGGGTCTCAGATGTGGTGCATTGGAAGCCAGACAAGATCCCAGACTTGAAAAAATAAGAGAAATGTAAAGGTGGGGAGAAGGCTGACTCTTGTGCATTACCTATTCTGAGGAGGCAAAGCTGTGACTTTTCCTATCAAAATAATGTGGCCCCAAGCCTGTTTTTATCAAAAAGCCTGGAGCAAGCTAACCTACAGGCTCAGTTGCTAGGTAATAGCACTGTATATATTTTGGGCTCTCCAAAATGATAAAAACAAAGGAATGATAATGATCTACATTAATCTTAAAAATCCTGAAAAGGAAAGAATTCCTAAAGCATGAGTCTTCTTAATCAAATCTCAACTCTGAATACAGGGCACATTTCTTTTCTGAATTCACCCCGCTAGACAGAACACATGTCATATATTATTGACAAATTATTTCAGGAAGATGGACTAATTTAATTTCCTGCCACCAGGGCTTAAAATCTTGTTCTGGGTCCTCCTCAAAGGAGAGGGTTTTCTTGGAAGGATGCCCTGATACTCTCTTTATTACCTCTTTTCTTCTCTTCTAGTGGGTCTAATTACAGAGTGATAAATCTTTAAAGGTACTCACAGTCTTGCCAGGAAAGAAAGAACCACAGGTCAGCAGCTCAGCACCTGCTTCCTGAGTATCTTTTCTGCTAGAACTTGTCATTCGTTGTTAACACCCACTGCCTGAGTGGCTCTTACTAATGAAAAGTGGAGTTTTCCCCCAACCTCATCTCTTTTGTTCCCTAAGGAAATCAACTACGCATTCCTCCCAGCAGCCACACTCTTCCCAACACTCATGTTTGGATTTCTGCAGCCTCACCCTTGTTTGCCATCTTGGAGCCCCCTTTCAAAGTCTAGAAGCAGGTGTGGACTGGATTCTCAGTAACTGGGTCTTCTAATGAGATTCGGGGGCAGCGGTCACAAACTCATCATATTCTACCTGAAAGATTATTTTTCAGTGGTGGCAATCAAACTCAGGGTTTTATATATGCTAGGCAAGCACTCTACCACTGAGCTCCATCCCGAGTCCTGTACTTGAAACTTTTTATGGGTCTACTTGGTGTTTTAAAAAACAACAGGGGTTGTCAGGGTGGAGCTGAGTGATAAAATGCTGGCTTAGCATAAGTGAGGCCCTGGGTTCAATGCCCAGCACCAAAAACAACCACCAAACCACAACAAAGTCCTCAGCAACTCCAACTTCTGTATATGCATGTTCTACTGGAAACTCTGACACATGTATACAAGGAAATATGGGCAAGGTTAAGTCCTGCAGCACCTGCACAATAGCAGAAAAACTGGACACCTACACGTGCATCTGGAAAGAAATAAAAAAGTAAGATATTCTTTATAGACAATATAGTATACTATTCAGTAGTGAAAAGGAATAAATTAAAGCAGGGGTCAGCAGTGCACCAGCCAAGTCTGGTCCACGGCCTGTTGTTGCAAATGAGATTTTACTGGAACACAGCCATAAATTCCTTTGTTTACATATTACTTATGGCTGCATAACATTAAAATGGCAGTGCTGAGTGGCTACAATAGAGACAGCATGGCCCACAAAGCCTAACATACTGATTGCCTGGCCCTTACAGAAAAACTTTGCCAACTCTTACAGCTTTATTTTATATACCTATCTATCTATAGAGAGATAGATGTAGCTAGATAAGCAGGTTGAGTGACAAAGCAAGCTGTGGAGTGATGATTTTTATTAGAAACTTGTAGAATAATACAGTGCTTATGGATTTGAATTTACCTATGTATAAGTATTAAAAATTGAAGAAAAGGATGCCCGATTTATAACAGTGACTGCCAAAACTGGGCAGTGGGAAGTATGCAAAATAGGCCTAAGAAAGGATAGTTCAATTTTAATGGTAGTATTTTATCATTTCTCTTAAAACAGGGGAAAGAAGCTTTGAGGCAAATAGGAGAAAACATTAACAGCTACCAATTCTAGCTGTTTCCTAAATTATCACAACAACCAATTTCATATAAAAAAAAAAAAGATTTTTTACTCTGAAAGAACAGGAATATCTGGCAGTCTTGACCAGGGACCCAAGTGGCAACAACAAGAGCTGACAGCAGTGTCCCTCTGCAGGACCTGAGCTCACCAACGTGCCACTCCCCCTACATACACGCCCAGCGTGCTTTGTTCACTGGCACTTCCTGCCTGGCTCCTGCAGGCATCTCTGTCTACAGCCAAAGTCATGCATACATGTTTTGACTAAGAAAGGCTCGCCACACTATTCCATCTTTTTAAATGGCATTCACCAAAGCTCTATGATGACATGGAAAATGCTTATAAATAAAGCAGTTTACAAAACTGAATGACTGCATTTAACCACAATTATATAAAAAACAAGACGCATTCAAATAGCAGTGGTCCACTTTAGGTAATGGGAGTATAGGTAATTCCCCTGCTCTTTCAACATTTTGTGTATTTTCCAAATTCTCTTCAACAAGCACGTGGTATCTTCAAATGGGGAAAAAATAAAGGTCTGGCAATTCCTCAGGAGCAGCTCTGCAAGGAGCAATCTGCAGGCACATCGCGCATACTAATGCATCTCTAATCAATACATTCCTAAGCAGCAGCAGCAGCAGCACCAAAAGCAGCAGCAGCACCAGCAGCAGCGTCCTCTTAAGATCAGGCCAGGCAACCACCTGCCAACTGCTTGGCCCAGAGTTCAAGGGCACAGAGTATGCAGCTTGAGCCACAAATCACATGAGCCATCAGAAAAGCACTGCAACACTCCAGCAAGAAGATAAAAGCGGCTCCCTATCAGCCAGCCTAAACCAACTCCCTGAGCAAGCTGCTGTTTTTATTCTGTATCCATCTCATCACTATCAACATTAGTCTCTTTCACAATCGGTTATAATTGCTTTTGAAGTATCAAGACTCCCTGTTTGTAATCCCTGAGCCACATCAGGTCAGCACATCCAATTCCGGCTCCTAAAATGGCCAGTTATTACAATGGGAATCACACCCTTTTCCCGTAATCCCAGCACTCAGGAGTCTGAGGCAGGAGGATCACAAGTTTGAGACCAGCCTAGGCTATACCAGGGAACCCTAGAATATATAGTGAGACCCTACCTAAAAGAGGAGAACAGCACTTCTAGAAATAAAAAAGAATGGCATAAACCTCTAGGTATTTAGATATGAAAATGAAAACAGCAGGCCACTAAAAAAATTACTATAATTCAATCTATGTGTATGAGTGTGCATGCACATGTGCAGAGAGAGGGGAACAGAGTGTAGAATCATGGTTAGAAAGCACGAGCTTTAGGTCTGGGTTTGAGCGGGGTGCAACTCGGGTGCAGAGCACTTGTCTTGTGTGCTTGAGGCCCTGGGGTCATCCTCAGGACTGCAAGACAAAAGAAACAGGTCTAGCTACAAAATCTTGAGAAAGCTAAGTCACAGTTTCTTCTGTAAGACAGAGTTTAAAAAACCCACCTGAAAGAAATGTTCTGAGGATGAAATAAACTAACAAATGTTAAATGCTCAGGCTAGAGCAAGATGCATAACACTTAGGAAATGCAAGCAATACTGATCTCTGGTTGGTGAGCCTGCAAGTGTTCTGTGAGTTTTCCTGTTTGTTTGTGTTGTTTTCTTTGCATTTTCTGATAAGTGTACGTATTTTGTTTTTATAATTAAGGTGAAGGGAAGCAACAAAACTATTTTTTCTTAGGGGAAAAAAAGTCTAGCACCTTGATTTTTGGCTTAGGTGTCCTAAGACAACCTAGTTTTCAGAAAGAAGCCTGAAAGGGTGAGGCAAGTTAGATGAGCAGTAAGTGCCTGTCCTGAATTTAAATTGGCACCATGCACCCTTTCTATTCTGATGACACAAACAGGCAAACAAAAAAGCACTCATCTCGGTAGGAAAAAGGAGGACAGAACCCCTTTTTGTATTCAATTGTGAAACATTCATAAAATATAGTCATAAAAATATATTCGGGTCCACAGGACACCTACTCAGAATCAAGGTGGGGCTAGGACTTTATTGTATTCAATAGTTACTACTCACAGTGTATCAAGAGTTTAGTGTTTACTTCTTTTTTAATCCTCAGAAATGCCTTATAAGGAAGGCAGGTATTAGCCTCATTTTAAAAAAAGGATCAGAAGCTCAGAGAAATTAGCTTTCCCTAGGTCACACAGCAGTTAAGTGGAAGATTCAAGATTCAAAACCAGGCTTGTCTTATTTAAAAATCCATATATTTTATTTTATTTATGTAGGTATGTATGTATGTATGAGATAGGGTCTCACTATCTCACTATGTAGTCCAGGCTGGCCCTGAACTCACTATGTAGCTCAGGGTGGCCTTGAACTCATGGCGATCCTCCTGTCTCAGCCTCCCATGTGCTAGAATTAAAGGCATGTGCCACCACACCCTGCTATATTTTAAGAACACATACAAACATATATATGCCTATATATGTATCGATATATGCACAAATTAAAACAATTCAAGCTGTACACAGTAGTACATAGCAAAAGCAAATCTTTCTCCCACCCCTGAGACATCTGAAGCATTAATGTATCTAGATTGCTCCTCTACTTCTTTATTAAAAAAAAAAACAACTTTGGTGGAAGTATATTATACACTATTCTACTTATTACATAGATCTTTTAAAAATAGCTTGCTATATGCCATTGGTTGCTTATAAAGTATTTTATCTGTGTCCTGTTGAAGGACTTTTGGATTACTTCTGGCTTTTGCTACAACAAACAATGCTACACAGTAACTATGCTGGACACATACCCTTAGGGCAGGTGACAGTAACGTGTAGGATCCATTCCTAGTGGTGACAATGGTATGCACATTCTGTCGTGACAGAATTGCATCTTGCCTTCTCCAGGCTGCAGCTTGTCCTTCTACCAAGAGCGGGCCCCACATTCCTTCCTCTACCCTCACACTCTGAGCACCCCTGAGCTGCGAAGGGGAAGGAGCCTTCCTGCCAGAACTTCTCAGTCCATGTGCTGATCTCCAACAGAAACAGAGTCTGCCTGTTAAAAATGTCCACCCTGACATAGGAGACATAAGTCAAATGCAACATGTGGCCCTTGCTTAAAGCCCTTGTTTGGATCTTGATCCAAAAAACCAACTATTATAAAATGTACAACACAATAATGGACATTTGAACACTGGATATTAGATGACGTTAAGGAATTACTGTTACTTTTTTAGGCGTGAAAAATTTTATTTTTAAAAGAAGTTTCTTAACTTTTAGTGATAATAGTTTCAGATACAGATATACTCCTTCAACCTATTTCAAACTAATTGTTGTGGGGTTTGAGGGGAGTTTATAGGTGAAAGAAGATTGCAATGTGCTGATAACTGCTGAGCAGAGTAATGGGTTCACAAGTCATTACACTACTTTACTTTTCCTATGTGCTTAAGATTTTCCACAACGGGGAGAAAAATCACCCTCTAGCCAAAGGTTTTTCATTTTAAAAATATTTTTAAATTATGGTAGACACTGAACAAAACAAAGGGCATGATGGCACACACATTCCTACAATTCCAGCACTCTGTGAGGCTGAGGCAGGAGGGTCAAAACTTTGAGCCCAGCCTGGGTAATTCAGTGACTTAACACATTCACAATGGAGCCATAATTCATTATGTCTCGCTTCTGGGTGGTTCTGAACCACCAGTGAGTGGTACATGTGTGACTGTCCCATCTGACTATCCCGTCAGGTGGTACAAGCTGCCTGATGGGATAGTTGCCCAGTGGTTCAGGCCAGTGGAAATATGTTGATGAGCCCTTATCTCGAAATAAAATAAAAAGGCTGGGATGTAGCCTAGTGTAAAGGTCCTAGATTCAAACCCTACTACCTACTACCAAAAACAAACAACAACAACAACAACAACAACAACAACAAAAACACCACAAAAGCTGGGCATAGTGGCATATGCCTGTAGTCCTAGCACTCGGGAGACTGAGGTAGAGAGACTGCTTGAGCCTGGAGTTCAAACTGGCTAGGTCAACAAACAAGACTCCATCCCAAACAACAACAACAACAAAAATGATTAAGAGGATAAGTTCTATGTGTTTGTTTTTGTCACTTTGAGACAGCATCTTGCTATGATGGCAAGGCTGGCCCCAATCTCTTGGGCTCAAGCAATCCTCCTGTCTCAGTCTCTCTCCTGAGTAGGTGGAATTATAGGCCTGCACAACCACAGCAGGCTTTCCATTTAATCATTTTTAAGTGCATACCGTGGTTGGGTCCTGTTAATTATATTTACACTGAGGCCAGGTATGGTAGCGATCTGCAGTCCTACCTACTTGGAAAGCTGAGAGAGGAGGATGGCAAGTTCAAGGCCAGCCTGGGCAATTTGCCAAGCCCCCAAACTCTGTATCTATTAAACACCTTCTTGTTTCCCCCTCCCTCTAGGCTCTGCTAATCCTGCTTCCATGATTTTGACTACTCTGGATGCCTCATATAAATGGAATAACACAGTATTTGCCTTTTTATGACTGGCTTCACTCAGCATAATATGATTTCACTCAGCATAATATCCCCAAGGTTCATCCAAGTTGTAGGGTGTGACAGGATTCCTTCTTTGAAAGGCTGAGTAATATTCCACTGGATATACACACCATATTTTCTTTTTTGTTTTGTTTTGTTTTGTTGAGAGAGGGTAGGTAACCCTTGCTATGTTGTCCAGGCTAGCCCTGAACTCTCAAGTTTCCTGCCTCAGCCTCCCTGCTGAGATTACAGCCTGAGGAATCACACCTGGCTCACATCATATTTTCTCTGTTCTATCCCTCTGTTGAGGGCGACATGGGCCGCTTCCGCCTCTTGGCTATTGTGAATTTGCTACAGTGACACTGGCTGTGCCCAGGCGCTGTTCACTTTAGTCAGGCTGCCATGCAGCTGGGTAGAGACTGGAGACAAAACACGTACAGAAAAGGTGGAGCTGGACGGGCAGCGCACACTGTAATCACAGCACTCGGAGGCTGAGGCAGGACTGCAAATTCAAGGCCAGCCTGGACTACACAGTAAAACCTTGTCTCAAAAACAAAGTGCAACAAGAAAAATAAAAATAAATAAATAAATACATGGATGAGGTGGCTCAAGTAGCAAAAAAAGAGATTCAGACACACCTGCGAGTGAAACCCAGCTCTGCCGTCCTTATCTGGGACTCTGAACAAACTCCTTCCCTCTGAGCCACCGCCCGCTCTGTGAGATGGGAACAGCATCCCTAACCTGCTCCTTGGGGCTGTGCAAGGAAAAGCATCTAGATCTGGCCCACAGGAGGTGCCTTCTGCCCTGACCAAACTGACAGGAGAAAAATCTGAGACTTAGGCTACCCGTCTGGCCCACGAATCTAATAAGCTGCAAAGCAAGCCAAAACTGGGTCTAGTGGGCGCTTTTCCGTAGCAGCATGTCCTTTTTTTTTTTTTTTTTTCTTTTTTTTTGGAGGGAAGCTGCTGAGGATCAAACTCAGGCCCTTGCACTTGCTAGGCAAGCGCTCTACAACGTCAGCTAAATCCCCAACAACAGCAAGTCCTTAGTGCCAAGCACCTCGCTGTCTTTCCACAGCCCAAGCACCACCAGTGCCAGTCTTTACTGCAGGTTTCTCTTAACATCTACTTTCCTTTGAATCCAAGCACTCAGGAGCTGAGGCAGAAGGACTGCCATAAGTTTGAGGCCAGCCTGGGCTACATAGTGAGTTCAAGGACAGCATGAAATACATAGCAAGGCCCTGTCTCAAAAAAAAAAAAAGTCCACTTTAACATAAATTTATTTTAAAAAGAAATTACATCACTATCATAAACAGAAAGCCATTATCACTTGCAAATAGAAAGTAACTGTCAAAATGAACATAAGCACACACAACAATGTTAGTAAATTCTAGCTAGAGACTGCAACTTACCTGAGGCCCGTGGGATTGGCCTCTCTTGGTGACAAGGGAGCTTAACAGGTGTGAAGAAACAGGCTGACAGGGTGGGGTGAGGGGCTCGGCGGTACAGTGCTCCCCAGCATGTGCAAGGCCTTGAGTTCATATTCTAGTTCTGCAAATCATTTAAAGACTAAAGGATCTAATTTAAACAAACCATCAAAATGTACCTTTGTCATTACACTAAAATAGCCATCACGAGGTGTTCTCTGTAGCATTATTTATAGTATTTAAATATTGGAGGAGACTGGGAAGTAGCTCAGTGGTAGAGCACTTGCCTATTAGCCACAGGAACCTGGGTTCGATTCCCAGCAAGGCAAAAATTAAAAAAGAAAAATGCTAGTTGCACATTTCCTTTCCTCCTCAATAGCAGCACCTACCTATGATTAATCTGTGAAGGACATCTTAAAATACATTATAATTCTCTTAGGTCTCAGGCCCCCTTTTAAAAAAACAAAAATAAATAAAGGAAATAGTCAAATGACAACACAGGACATAGGTAAGAAGTGCACGCCTATGAAATAAAATATATTTAGGAATATATCTGTATCTGGGCACTAAAATGTTAACAGCTCGTACTTCTAGGTGGTGAGATTTAGGGTGAATCTTACTTTAATTTTTTCAGGATTTTCCTCAATGGAAATAATTATTTTTATAATTGGGGAAAAAAATTCTGTTTTAAAAAAGGCTGACAATTGAAGTAGAGAAGGGAAAACACTATTTCATAAGCTACAATCTAACTCTTTATTGCAGATCTTGCAAAACTAGAAACTATTTCCACCAAGGACTATCTTCTTGTGGTTAAGTAACTTAAACTGACATTTTATCTTACTGGACGGAATCTTTATGATTTACCAGCTAGATTTTTTTGCTTAGGTTCTTGAAATGTGTTATAAAGCAATGATTACTGCAATGCACTGAGGTGCTGGAGATCAGGCCATGAGCTTTTAGTTTCTATTTAATTTATATCACACACAAAAGCCCAAGCAAATTCTGCCAGCACTGCTGAAGGTAACAGGAAGGGCCCAGGATGGGTCATTGTGTGAATGCCAAATCCTGATAATCTCTGATGATTTCTACTTCACTGGGACCCATTTCCATTTACACACTATGTTCAAGTATGAGAAAATGCAAGAGCTGCAAATATCTTGCCAAAACTTTAAAAATAAAACCGCACCCACCCCCATTAGCACTGGTTCACTCTCTAATGCAAATTATGATTTAAATAAATGAGCATACTAAAGATAGATCTGCCTACAAGTGAAGAGCTCAATGTCCGCAATCAGTGTGACAAAGTGAGGAGACACACTGTGTCACCATCATTAACTGAGCCTTAAACATGAACATCCCAAGCTGCAGGGCAGATGTGCGATGCTGATAAGATGGGCTGATTGTAATGCTCTCCTACTGCCAAGAAACATGCTCTAAGAGCCCCACCCAGAAGGTCTGGGAGTAAGCCCAGCATGAGGTCACCACGGGAGAAGAAAATGTCACCCTACTCACGGCTCAGTCTTTGGGGCAGGGCTGGAAGGGTCTTGGAAAGAACTTCCCCATGCTGGGTGTGTGCGTGTGCATATGCCTGAGTGTGCGCATGTGCGCGTGTCAGTGACGGACACTGGGGTCCGAAGAGAATGAGTTACTTGCCCGAGATCATAGGGCAAATTGTAGGACTGTTACTAGAATCCTCAGCCAGGGTCCCACGGCCTTTTCCAGTAAGAATTTCCTGCAATGGCAGAGGATTCGTCCAAGCTCTAGTACTCTAGGGAGACAGAAGATGTTGAAAGGAAAACAATGAGCCCATAGGGCAAAGAGAAAACTCAGGCACTTCACAATTAGTCAGCAGGCATTCTAGGACTCAGCTACCCTCTTCCCACCAGGTACAGAAACACTCAGCAAAACCAAGAAACAGTGGCTAAGTGCCTCAGAACAGAAGCTCAAGGTTCCTATGTGCTCAGCTATTTGGGGCCTGGTGTGAGGGGTAGTGCATCTTACCAAGATGGGTATCGTTATTCAACCAACTGCAATCCATCTTTATGCTAAAATAGTTCAAGGGTTCTCCCCTTGATTTCCTCAGATATTCTTTGAAGTCACTTTTTCATCAGCATTTACAATTAGTCACCTGGGGCTGGGGATTTAGCTCAGTGGTTAGAGCACTTGCCTTGCAAGCACAAGGCCCTGAGTTCGATCCCCAGCACCAAAATAAATAAATAAAATAAAATAAAACTAGTCACCTGCCAGGTGTGGTGGTACACATCTGTAATCCCAGCACTCAGGAGGCTGAGGCAGGAGGAGTGCCTCAAGTGTGAGGCCAGCCTGATCTAGATAGATGGTGAGTTTAAGGCCAGCCTCAACTATATAGCAAAACAGTCTCAAGAAAAATAAATAAAATAAAATAAACCAGGTATGGAGGGCACACACCTGTAATCCCAGCACTCAGGAAGCCGAGGCAGGAGGATCACTGGAAGTTTGAGGCCAGCCTGAACTACATGGTGAGTTCAAGGACAGCCTGAACTACATAGTGAGACTCTGTCTCAAAAAAACCCAAGCTCTCAAAAAACCAAAAAACAAAACAAAAGGTACAGAAGCACAAATGTGGTCATTGCCCACCTGGAAAACATGCATGCTGGGAGGGTAGCTCATTTCATATGCACAAGGCTCTGGGTTCCATCCCCAGCACCACAAAAAAAGAAAAAGAAAGAAAGACAGAAGAAAAGAAAGAAAAACAAGTGAGTGACAGAGAGAGCAATAGACCTGTGAGCAGCCATAGCAGTTACCTGACTCAGGTTCCCGCCTTCCTCTTCAGGAAGGTGGAAGGAACAGCACCTATAACAGCAGGTGCTGGGAAGACTAAACGAGACCACATGCATGAAGTGCTCAGAACAGTGCTTGTCTCGAGAAATGCTGACTACTACTACTACCTGTACTGTTGCAATCACCAGGAAGACCTAGTTCTGCTTCTGTTCACCTAGCTGAGCGCATCTCAAACTTCACCCTGCACAGGTGAGCACCTGGAGATCTTGGCAAAATGCACATCCTGGTTTTCTAGATCCAGGCCTACATTCTGCCTTTCGAACAAGCTGCCGGGGCATGTGCACCTCTGTCACACAGAATGTACTCTGAGCCACACAGATCTGCTAAACCTAGCACCTCGTAGGGACTTAATATTACTGATAAACAGGAAGGACTTCTCTACATCTCATTGATGACCAAAAATTAGTAAATGAGACTGCACAGAGAAGAACATTCTAAGCTGCAAGAAAACTATAAAAGCGGTAGTGCAAGATTATCGGTTTCGTTATTCACAATGTTGAATTTACAACACTGCAGTAGTACATATACAAGTACAACAATTGGAATATCTGAAAACGAGACTCAAATGCATTGCTCAGAAGAAATACTCCATTCAAAGATCCTTTAGGAACTCTGGCAGAACACAAAAGCTCAAGGGATTCCCAAGTCAAAAAGCTCTGAAACTTTAGAACAGCCTTTTGGTGACCAGCACAAAACCACTCTGGCAGGGACAGCACGGCCATCTGAGGCACTGGGAGCTGTGCAAGTGATTCTACTCCCTTTCCCCGAGCTGGCAGCCTCCTGCCAGCCTCCCTCAGCCAAGGACAGCAAAGTCAATAGCATGAGACAGATGGGCACTGCCTTGGCAAAGCCCACACCCGCCACTCCACACTGGCAAAGAGGCACACTGGGAGAAAGGCAGGACTTCTGGATGGCCAAGGTGGGTGCTCCCATCACAGCTGCCGAGTTGTCTTCTTCAGCAAAAGCAGGGTTTCCTCCCCATGGACTCTGTGGTATGATATTTGTACCCTGCACCACTCCTCTGTGGAGTTCAGAGTGAACCTTAGTCAATTCTTCCTTGTAGAGCATCTCACCGAAAGTCCTCTTATCATTTTTAGAGGCAGATGGCACTCCCAACATTAAACTGCTCAGGCCAAAA
>PVJO010001909.1:0-157407 GCA_004026905.1 Hystrix cristata
ACTCACTGTGGGGCGGCGTAGCTCTGGCCGCTTTCAAGACAAGGATGACAGTGTCTTATAAGACAGCGCCCTGAGGATATTTGAGAGTATTCTAAGCAAAGCGAATTGAGAATCATTTATTACGCTCAACACACAGCAATTAATAATTTGGAATGAATTAATCATCCGTCACGGGTCATTTATTTGGTAAATTTTTCTTTAGTGCTGATTATGTGTATCGTTCTGGCCCTTGGGGACAAAAGTATTACCATCCAACCTCAGCCCAAAATGCATTTAGGCTTACGATGGATCCCAAGAGCCCGCCCAACTCCTGGCCAGTCTTTCCTTTTCTCTTCTTCGGCGTCACCGTGTGGGATATCCGGCCTCTCTGCTGATGCAAGCAGGGGTGGCCCCTGTGGCCCTCAGCTGGCGGGCAGCGCTGTCCTCACTCCTGACTGTGCCACGTCAGCCATGATCGCATCTTGAAGTCCCGGCTTGGGGGTCCGGGCAGGGCTGCCTCGCCCTTGCCACATGCCAGCCGCTCCCCACAGCTCCTCTCCCTCGGGTCCTGCCCTGGGGTGCCCAGCCGTGCCGCAAGTTCCCTCCGAGTGATCCCGCTCGGCCTTCTGCTCCCTGACACGGGCCCGGGGAGGTGCCGCAGATCCCCGTTGAGGAGGCTGCCTCTGGCAGGGTGTGGATGAAAGAGACTCAGACAATACAGGAGTCTTGGTGCCCGCACACGGCCCCCAAATCGGAGAAGCGAGAAACAGTAACACTGACCTAAGTCATAATACTTTATGTTTTTCATAGACTTGCTTTTAAACGAGAAAATATGTCTTGTTTGATTTTAGTAATTTTTTATTTGTACATAATTACAGATCCACATAGAGTTACTTTTGCACATTTTCTCTGATACTAACATCTTGACAGAATACACTTCCCAGTGAGGAGACTCACATTGGTACAGTTCCTCCTACTGTACTCAGATTTCCCATTTTACATGTGCTCTTTTGTGTGTGTGTGTGTGTGTGTGTGTGTGTGTGTGTTTCGTTCTACATGATTCCCTCATGTATATACGCTGGTATGTCCACCACGATAATCAAGATTCCAAATATTTCCATCATCCCTGGAATCCCTCCTGCTGGCTTCTTTTAACTACTCACAGCTCTCTCCTCCCCCCATTGATTTAATAACACTTCAGTCTAAAAATTAAAGAAAAATTTTTGACTGACAGGAATATAAAGTGGTGCAGCCATTCCAAAAAAACAGTTTAGTCATTTTTCATAAAACTAAATATGTGCCCCCCGTACAATCCAATGATTACTCTTGAAAATTCGTCCCAGAGGACTGAAAATTCCCATCACACAAAGCCTTGCACATAGATGCTCATGGCTGCTTCGTGTGTAATCATCGAAGGCTGAGAACAACCCAGACGTCCCCCGGTGGGTCAGTGAGCCGCGGCGCACCCTTGTATGGAACACTGCCCAGCTTCAAAAGGAGCGAACTCGTGTACATAAACGCTCGGGGGCCTTTTTCTGAATGAGTAAGCCCATCCTGAAAGGTTACGTACTGTCTGATTCCATTTATACATCATTCCTGAAGTGACAGGATTTGGAAACGGACATGGGCTGCTCGACCTGCTCCTCCTCATACCCCGGAGGGGCCGTTCACTCACTGTTGCACCAACCAACCTGTGAGTCTGCAGCAGACACTGTGGTCTCCCCTCCCCAGACCCCTCATCCTTTCCAATCCATGCGTGCCTCTCCTCCGCCAGCAGTGGGGACAGGGCGTGGGAGGAAGTGACATAAGGACCCGAGACTTGACTTTGTTCACTCATTCTCGGAGCAGACGCCTGCTGGGTCCTCCCCACCCAAAGTCCTCAGGAGAAGTGGCAGGAGTCGAGGAGGGAGATGGAGTCTACGGATCTCACCCCCACGCTGGCTGAAGACAGACACACAGCACTAAACGTGGCTGAGAGGTCCTTTCCCGGGATGCCCGCAACAGCTGAAGCCTCTGGAGCCAGCAACGGGTTTCCTTGGACCAGGGAGCATTGGCCAAAGGAGAAGCCCGTGAAGACACAGGGTCAAGGGCACAGCTGTGGGAGCCCGCAGAAACATCCCAGCGGAGGCTGGCCCTTCCCCCGGCTCCTGCCCCTCTGTGACAGGGTCCCCCGGGGACGCCAGCAAGCAACACTTCCTACCCTGCTGTAGGTGGGCCATCTCCGACACACACGAACCACAGGACCTCTCAGGCAAGTCCCTCCATCTTCTCTGGCTCGGCACACTGTCCCCTTCCTGAAGTCATCTAGCTGATCCAAAACCCTGGGGGACTTCTTTGAATGGCCAACAAGTACACAGAGAAATGCTCAGCATCTGCAGCCATTAGAGAAATGCAGATCAAAACAGCACCGAGAGTCCGTCTTCCTCTAGAAAGAATGGCCCTCTTCGAGAACCCAAAAAATAGTGAATACGAGTGAGGATGTAGGGGAAAGGGGACTCTTCTGCAGTGTTGCCGGGAATGTAAACCAACACAACCGCTATGGAAATCAGCATGGAGATGCCTCAAACACTAAAACTAGAAATTCCATTTGCTCCAGCTATTCCCCTTCTGGATATCTTCCCAAAACAGTAAAGACATCGTATTACAGTGATACACACATACTCATGTTTATGGCATTACAACTCATAACCGATAAATAGAGCAGCCTATATGCCCATCGACAGATGAATGGATTAGAAAATATTTATACGCAATGAAGTACTACTCACCCATAAAGAAGGATAAATTTGAGTCATTTGTAGGAAAATGGATGCAGCTCGAGGCCATAATGCTGAGTGAAATAAATCACACAAGCTTAAACATCACATGGTGTCTATTACATGAGAAACCCAAAATGTAAACAAGTTAAAGAGCAAAATGAAAGATGATAGGGAACAGGGAGGTGGGTTTTGTGGAGGAGGGAAAGGAAGAAGGGGATGGGGGGAGATGGGAAGGGAAGGGAAGTAGAAAGGATCCAAATGTGATACGTGTATGTACTAACTCCCCTCAAAGAATGTAATTATTAAATGTTGCAAATATAGTTTAAAAAAAAAAAGACAAAGAACAGAACACGAAGCCCTCCATGCTCCTAGGATACTGCAGCCCTGGGTTGCACTGGCTAGTGGTTACGTTGTCTTACCGCGTCAGCCACCCACGTGCATCACTGTCCGAGGCACTAGGGTCCTCTGAGTGGAACACAGACTCCCTGGGGCAGAGGTCTCCCCTCTTGGACCCTCCGCTCTCATCCCAAGACTCTCACACATCTGTACTCATGGCAACTACTACTCTTGCCTGTTGACAAAAAGCACCAAGCACATTGTTATTTTCAGGCAATGACCAACCCTCCACCTTCTCTTTCACTGTTGCTGTTGTTTTGTTTTGTTTTGTGATACTGCAGATTGAACCCAGGGCCTTAGCACCGAGCTACCTGCCCAGCTCCTTTTTAATTTTTTACCTGGAAACAGAATATCTCTAAGTCACTAAATTGCTCGGGCTGGTCTTGAACTTGTGATTCTCTTGCCTCAGCCTCGCACAGCACTGGGATTACAGGCTTGTGCCACGGCACCTGGCTGCACTGATCTCTTAGGCTCTTGGGGTTCTTCCTGGGATTCTCAGGAGCCCACCGAGTCCCTCGATCTTCAGGATGAACTGGCGAGGCGGACAGCAGGGCATATAAGGTATGTGTTCCAGAAAGCTGGCGGAGGACACCCAAAGGGACCGTGGGTACAAGTTCCAGTGTGAGCGCTGGCAGGACTGAGACCCAGCAGAGCTGATCTTTCTGCTCAAATCCGCCAAGAAAAAAACATCGAAGTCCCAAATCAAAGGCCATAAAGCAAGATAATTTTTTTTAACTCTTGGAAGGAGTCAGGTTCCTGTTCTATTCAGGCTTCCGACTGATCGGATGAGGCCTGCCCAGGGTAGCTGGACTGCTGTTGATTTCGTGTTACCATCAGTTACCCTCTGTTATGGTTTGTGTCTAGATGTCCCCCCAAAGCCTCATGTGGTAAGAGGTTGCTAGATCTAGAGTGTGTTATGCTGGATTAAGGGTGTGTGATTACTAAATCTATCCACCGATTGGTTTAGCACCACCCTGATCCCAGCAGCCTGGATAAAATATAAAATACAGGAAGAAGCTGGTTAGGCCCCTTGCTTACCCCCTTGCTTACCTTGCTGCCTTCTGCCTGTCTGCCAGGCCGCCCTGCCTTGGACTGAGCTGACTATGGACTGAAACCTCTACACACTGTGAGCCAAATAAACCTTTCTTCCCTTAACTTTGGGTGTCTGGTATTTTGTCTCAGCAATGAGAGAAAAGTAACTAAGACACCCTCACACAAACACCCAGGACACCAGGGCATCCT
Source organism: Hystrix cristata (assembly GCA_004026905.1). NCBI lineage: Eukaryota > Metazoa > Chordata > Mammalia > Rodentia > Hystricidae > Hystrix > Hystrix cristata. Next base: position 4,377 of record PVJO010001909.1, read on the forward strand.
GTGGCATGGTTAAATTGACACAGAAAAGAAGCCACCAAAACCATATTTTAGGAACCAGACACAGAAAGGTAAGTACTACATGCTTTGTCTACATGGAAACTAACAACTAAAAAGGATCATCTGAATATAGAAGGGGGAACATCAGGGATTGGGAAGGGGCCAGCGGAGTGGGGGAAGAGGGGAAGGGAGAGGAGAGGAGAAGCGGGGGGTGGGTAACATTGATGTACAATACATGTTCTGGAAATGTCACTGGGATTAATGTTAATAGGATTAATTAATCCCATTAATTTGCACAATTAACAATCATACAAGTGTGTAATTATAATTAAAAATATAAATAAAGTTGATTTTAATAGAATTAATCCTCTTGGTAATCTTATATCCTGGTTTTCCATTACTAAGTAACAACATACACCTCTCTCCAAAAATAACAACTATGAAACCAAAACAATAAAAATAAATGCAGTGGCCTAAAACAACCCTTCTCTCTTACTGATGCTCTAGCAGCTGAGGAGGCCCAGCAGGACACCGGACAGGTGAGCCACTTCCCTCCTCACACAGCCCCTGCCTCCTGCCAGCTCCCGGGTCTCCCTGGCGAGCTGATGCCTTCGCCCAGCAGGGTGGGCCTGCTGACACACTTCTTACACAACCCCCTTCCCACGAGGAGAGAAAGGAGGTGCAAGCACAGGCAGGGCTCCGTCCGGGGCAGGCACCCACCCTCCCCCCTTGTCCCGCTGCCCCAGGTCTTCTTGGTGTGGCCCGGATTTGAGGAGGGAGAGAAGTGGACTCGGTCGGGGAATGAGAGTCACTATGAAGAAAAGCACGAGGCCCAGTCGCCATGCTCACACCCTGTTCTGCAGGTACCCTCCGCCCTTGCGATGTGCTGTGTGTATTAGAAGCATCGTCTGACCCAGCAGCCCCGGCTCCACCAGATCACGAGGGTGGGACAAGCCACAAGCGGTGACATCCAACACAGAGCCACAGAGCGGCCGGCTTGTGAGGGGAGCCAGTTATACTTTCTGTTTGCGGGAGTGGACACCACTGGAAGCATAGCCCAGCAGATCCATCGGAGCGCTCATTCTGCTAAACTCTCAGAGGACCTTCCCAGAGCGGTTTTCTCTACAGATCCGGTACAGATGGAGACATAAGACCGTCTCTGCCATCAGCCTGCATCCCCCAGCGGCCGGGTTGCTTCAGGGTGGCAGTGCCCCCTCCTATTCCTAATAACAGGAATGTAGAAGACAGCGTCTCCCTGGCAGGGGCACTTCCTGTGGGTTGCTCAGAAAAAGTTATAAACTCTAATTTAGTGCCCACCCAGGGAGCTGTCACCTGCCCTGGCTGGCTGGCGTCCTCGGGATCACTGAGGACGCTACCTGAAGATGCCTGGCATCTGGGTTCGAACTGCCAGACCTTCCGGGAACACCGTGGACTAAGAGGGCACCAACTCCCTTGGATGCAGCATGGCAGCACAGAAGGGGACCCATCACCCCAGACTTTGGGAGAGGATACTCCTTCTCTTTCCAACTCCATTGTGAACCAACAGACTTGGAAAGGAAGCCACTCCTTCAGTGTCCCAACTCCTCCAAGGGCACTGCATGCACCAGAGGATGAGGCCTGGGGACTGGGGGCCCGACCCGCATGATGAGGATGGAGCCCCCAGCTGGTGAGCTCGGTCACGAGTGCACAGATTAGTCAGGAAATCTGAAAGCACAAAATAGCTGGTCCCATCCCATGACTGATGGTGCCACCAAATCCACAAAAACAGCCTTAAGTGCAAGTGGACAAGGAGATCAGCCTCACGGAGCCCTGTCCCCAGCTCCCAATCTCCACTTGGAGTGGAGCAAGATGAGAAAGAAGGCACGTGAAGGGAAGAGGAGGAGGGAAATTACAATGGCCAGACAGCCACCACCTGTGTCCCTGGGGACTCTGGGGACGCCTGCCTCAGCAAGGCCACCCTCCCTGCCCCACAGAGCTCAGTGACCCACCTCGGCCCCTCCCACAGGCCTGGCCCAGCAGAAGGGGGCCCAGCCAACTTGCTCCCCCGAAGATGTCCCAGAGCCGCTGGATGGCACAGAGCTGGAGCTCCGGCGAATGAGCTCCCCTCAGGACGTGGGCCTCAGAGGGCTGCTGTTCCGACGAGTGGCTGGGGCAGCTTATCCTCGCTACTTAATCCAATTTGCGGTTGTCCGCTTTCCAACAGAGTGCTCCTGTGAGCTATGCAAACATTACCTCTGCAAGGAAAGCTTATCGTGCACAGAAAAAACCTGGGTCCACCCAGCCCCACGTGTCTCTGCAAGCACCCGGGTCCAGCCCAGAGTGCCGTGTGAGGCCAGCCCCACCAGGATGAGACGCTCTGGCAGAGAAAGGTGGAACCAACCCCTCACCTCGCCAGGCCAGGGCCGCCACATGCCCTGACACTGTGGCTCAGCCGGGTCCACCCTGAAGAGAACACCGGAGCCTGGAAAAGGCCCAGCGGAGACACTCTTATTTTCTAACGTGGAGAATAACTCCTTGCTAAAACGTACAAAGGGAAGGAGATTAACATGGGAACAGAACAAGGCAATGAAATGAAACAAAATACATACTTTGTGCTCAAAAAGGGGCAGCCTCGCCCAGCCTCAGCTCCTGCGGCCAACAGAACCATCACCTGGGGGCAAAGCTGTCCTTGGCAGCCCCAGGTGACAGGCACTTCCCTGCCACCCTGCTAACACATGTTCTCAGCTACGCGGACCCAGGTACAGGGCTGGTCTCAGCTTACACAGGTAGCAGCTGTTCACGGCTCACCCAGACGACAAGTGGGTCTCAGCTCGCCCATGCACCAGGCCAAGCTGTAACACCATGCAGGGAGCCTGAGGCAGAAAGAATCTTCTAGCAGCCAGGCTCGCTCTGTCCCTGTGAAGCATCGCTGTGCTCTGTGTCTAATTTTAGAGCCCGGCATTTAAAAGGTCAAGTGCCTTCTAAAGTGTTTATTTTCTCTGCGGTGCTTGTGCCCTGACTGAATGACAGCCCGGAGCTGCACCCTGTGTACCCACATTGAGCCTGCCGCCCTCCGCACAGGTTATTTCTTTACCTGCTTCACGGAGGGAGCCTGGGATGAACAGCATCCGTGCTGGCTTGTTCTTACTCTGGTTCCAACCTTTACATCTGCACCCACAGAAACACATGGCCACTCAGCAAACCTGTGGGGTCCTCTGTCCCGTGCCAGGTCTGCACCCACGGGCTCCACCTGTGAACAGCTGCACTCAGGAGAGGAGCCCAGCTCGCCAGCTGTCCCCACCTGCGGGCATGTACCTTCCTAGCATTTGGACTCTCAAGACCTTGCAGAACGTCTATGCCTTGTGGATGTTGAGCCTGTCCTGGGTGCACTGGGGCCACCTCTGGCTGCCTCTCATCACTTCTTGTTCTGGGCTTCCCCCAGCACTCCACAGGTCCTCTCCCTTCTTGTAGCCCTCCCCGATCACCAAGGCGTGTCTGTCAGCCTGCCATTGATCCCTCCAAGAACAGGGGAGTCTAGGACCTAGTGTCCAACACAGCCTCAGTCAGGGCTGGGAGAAAATGTAAGAATCACCACTCCCAGAAGGAAGATCAAGCCCCACTGGGCAAAGCGCTCCAGTCCAATGGCCAGACTCTGCGACTGGGGTCCCTTCCTCGAGTTCAGGCCTCCAGGTCTCGGGGCCTCGCTATCGGGATCCCCCACACAGCTAAGATGTGGTGCATCCCAGCTGTGAGCACCCTGGACCTGACATTCCCACACCCTGCACCTCCAGGCTGCTCAAGCCCAAGCACAGAAGTGAGTGAAGAGAGAAGCCGGCCGGGTGCTTTTCTAGCAAGCAAGGTCCTTGGAGTCCTGGACCACAGTGACAAAATATTCCCAGAGGAAAAATAGACTTCTCACTCCAGACCCCAGGGAGCCACCCACTTGAATGAACCAATCTCAGCACACCAGTCGGACATGGCTGTGTTCAGGTCATTTCCTCAACTCTGCTTTCTGAGAGCAGGGCCAACACCTTACCTGCAAGACAAGCCCCACCCTTTGCCCCTGCCAGAGAGCCAGGGTAGCTGGTAAGGAGAAATAACAAGTAAGAGTGGCGTCCAGCGTCACGTTGGCCCCTGGGGAGTCCAGCGGCCCAGCACCTAGCTGTGGCCGGAGACGCTTGGTGTTGCAAGCCATTCGATCAGCTTGAGAGAGTCTAGAGCCTGGTGCCCCCACTAAAACTAAAAATAAATAAGGTGCTTGGCTGTTCTTTTCTACAGGAGCATCCCCCTTAATTGGGGGCTCCTCTGTACACCCCATTCTCCTTTGCCTAATGGAAGCTGCCTTGATGGCCCTGCAGCCTCTGTCCCCTCCCCAAGCCCTGCCACCTGTCATCTCCTGAGCCTGCTCCAACAGAGCCCAGCGCATGTCACCCCCCTCCCACACTCTCAGGCCTCACCGCTCTGATGGCAGCTGAGCACAGAGAGGCAGCTGGCTGGGTACAGGCGTCTCCTGTAAGACCAGCCGGCCCGCTGGTGTCTAGCTGCACCCCTCGAGTTCACTCGCCCCCAAGGTGTTTCTGTCCTGCTTTCCAAAGAAACTGATGGCTGAGCACCATTGTCCAAAAATCCAAAACTCCAAAATGCCCAAAGCCAAGTTATTCTGAGGGCCTGCAGGATGCCGCAGTGGGAAATTGAGTGTCTGACTTTACATGACAGGTCTCTGTCAAATCAGTTAAATTGCAGGTGCAATGAAGGTAGATAAGATTGTCCTTGTGCTATGTGTATAAGGTGTGTACAAAACACAGAGGAATTTCGTGTTTGTATTTGAGTCCCAACCTCTCAATATCTCATTACACATACTTGAATATTCCAAAATCTGAAATCCAAAATAGCCTGGTCCCAAGTATTTCAGATACGGCGTACTCAAACTGTTCTGCACATCACCTCTGTCCTCCTCGGACTCGGCACAGCCCTCCCACCTGCACCTGCCAGCCTCCGTCCTGGGAGGAGCCAGAAGCCGGGCGGCTCCCTGCCCCTTGCCCACCTCCGGACTGCGGCACTTCTATGTGCCCAACTGGTCACAACTGAGCAGAGTCAACTTTCCCTGGGTGCTGGACCTCCACCTACTAACTCAGAAATGTCCCTCTTCCCTGCACCTCTATTCCTCTTTCTCTCAGATCATCCCAACAGCAAGAAACATGCTTAGTAACCAGCCACGTAAGGCATCAAATTCTTAACTCGACCTGCAGCCTCCTCTGCTGACAGCCCCAGTTCCCTGTTTCCTGTTATGCAAAAGAGAGCTAGCGGTCTGTGGATGTTGTCCGTAGATGCTATCTCTGTTGCCAGCTTTCTTCTCCCAGCTGGTGCCACCCTCTTCCCTGGAATTGCAGATCAGAGCCACCAAGAACCTCCAGGGACATCCCTGTTGAGCTGGTGAGCGGATACAAGAAGCACTTTGAAACAAACAAGAAGGCAGAGACAACATCATAAGGGTTTATGACAACTGGAAAAGCCAAGGACAGGCTGGGTTAAGCTTGAGCCACACACTGCAATGAAAAAGATTAGGGAGGAGCAAGTCTGGATCCACGGGGGGATGTTAAGACTTTATTTTGGCCACATTAAACATAAAATGTGATTGAAAAAATATGGTGTGTATTTAAATTTTTTAAATTATTACATTAAAAGACACATTGCCACTAATCCCCCCGCAAAGTATTCCTCTCCCTTCAAACATGTTCATCCCAACATTCTTGCCACTTTCCGAAGCGGTTCTGGAAGTCCTCTTTGGTAATGTCTTTAGTTACGCAGTTGTGGCTGCCTCGATGTTGGGAATCAGTTCCAACCATTTACCTTCCATGATCATTTCGATCTGGGGGAAAAGCCAGAAGTCACACGGGGCCAGATCCGATGAAGGAGGTGGAGGAAGACATGCTGTGATGGTTTATGAGCTGCCTTTCTTTTGGACAGCACTTGGCAGCTGCATTCACTGTATTTGTTTTATCACACTCTGTAAAGACACTCACAAAAGAGGACTCCAGAACTGCCTCAGAAAACTGCAAGAATGATGGGATGCGTGTGTTTGAAGGGAAGTATTTTGAAGGGATGAATGGCGATGTGTCTTTTACTGCAAAAACTTTTTCATTTAAGTATCCGCTGTATTTTTGATGACCCCTTGTATGGTGTTATGATTGTATTTTCCTTTATTTATTCATTGGCACTGGGTGGTGAGCCCAGGGTCTCACACACATTGATTTAAGTATGCACTCTGCCATCCAGCTGTACTCTCAGTCCTGGAGTTTCAAATGCAGATGACAAGAAGGTCACAGCTCATGTGCAGGGTGCTCAATGGAGAAGCTGGCGTGCAGAAACACATTGGAGTTTCTGATGTTCAGGAGCAAGGACCTGGATGAGAGTCCCTGGAAGCTGAAGACATGTCCCCAAGGGCTCCACAACCTATAAAGATGGACCAGAAAAGAGGAGGTGGGAGCCAACCAAGGAGGAGGCAAACAGGTGGGCTCACTATCCTGGAGTCCAGGCAGAGCCAGCTCAGATGTGGCCAGGAAGCAATGCAGAGAGGGGCGCTGTGGTCCAGCCTCAGGGCCGCACCAGTGAAGCTTTTCCCAGCAGGGCTGTGGGGGACTTATTATGGTCAACTTGAGCAGGAACTCCCGGCTGGACTGAGTCGGTGTGGTTCTGGGTGTAGAAGATCCACCTGAAGATTACTGCCAACACAACACAAAGGGGAATGGAAGCAGAGAGTAGGTGAGGGCTGTTTCCCAGGAGAAGCTCTGCTGTGGCTGGTTTCCCTGAGTGAACTCTCCTGTTCTCCTCACAGGAGGAGCTCAGGCTCTTGATGTCATCAAGGATGGCTGCTGTTTGGTTTGGGGGAGCGCTGGTCTTCATCTCTCTATAAGTGTCGTATCCTGGCTCCAGTCTAGATTTCTTCAGCCTATTAGCACAGGCACGGATGTCCATGGGACATTGCCGTGGGCTCCCAGCCCTTGATTGGACCTTTCAGGTCTCCAGTGCATAGACAGACGTTCTGGACTCTTCCTGCATTTGGCTTGTGTGTGTGGATGTTGTAATTTGTGAATGTCCTGTGTTAAATCTGCTCTCTTACAAATCACTGACTCTAGAGAAGTAACTAATACAAGGGGCCAACATGGTGTCTTAGTCCACACAGTGCTGCTGTAACAGAACATCACAGAGTGGGTGAGGGACAATGGACACAGTGTACTGGACTTCTTGCCGCACGATCAGGGAAGAAGGCAGAAGGACAAGGCAGGGAGAGAAGGAGAGAGAGAGGACAGAGGGAAGCCAAGGACACCAAACTCCGCCTTTTCTAAGGAGCCCACCCCTGTAGTAACGCACCCACTCCCACACCATCCGCACTAAGCCCCCACGCCACCCTCCTGACTCAGTCACCACTCCCGAGGTGCCCCTCCTACACTGTCGCACCAGGGACTAAGTTTCCAACACACGCTTTAGGGTAAGACTCATTCAAACCATAGCACATGGATGGAATGTGTCCTGCGCCCAAGATCAGGAATGAGCTGGACGCAATCTCTAGGCAGAAACAACCTCCAAACTGCCTCGGAGGGCAGGACAGAAGCTCCGAGGACAAGAGTAGGGGCCTCGGGCCTCCACCAACAGAACAACATTGAGATCCCTGCCACTGGGGGTGTGAACTTCCTGTCTGTTCCAGCAAATCTCACCCCAAAACTGGAAGGGTCCCTTTGGAGCTTAAAATACACACAGTCTGCACAAGCTCCCAGTCATCTTACACTAAACTCTCCTCCCACGGCCAGAGTCTGCTGGGCATCTGCGGCCTGCACGTACCCAGACCCTGGAGGGGAGCAGCTCTCCGCCAGCCACCACGTACCTTCCCGTGGGAATGTGGCCGCTTGGTTGGTAAAGGCATCTGGCTGTGGCGGCTGTTGCTGGGCGGGAAAGACCCCAGCGGGAGCCAGGCTGTGCTGCTGCCCCCCAGGGCTTCCCCACGCCTTGACTTCTGAGCAAAATCAGAATATGGAGGGCTAAAAAGCAAAACCAAAGACTGGCAGATTAACAGCCCAGGGTTGCGGGGAGCAGAGACAGAGGCTCGCTGCTGGATCCGCCTGCTATCCCTGTTGCTTTTGTTAATGTTTTCTGTTTTAATCAGAATAGTGCTATGGTTCCTGGGCCTGGGACATGTTGTTTTATGGCAACGAAAGGCCAGAGTTTCCAAGTTTCCTCCTCCACAGCTTTACAAATGTTGTACGACACATCACTTTGTGGATTTGTTAGCTCTTTCATCTCTTCAGACTGACATGTGTTAAGATTCTACCAATATTCTAAATTCTTGGCAGAGTTATACAACCAGCAAGAACAAGGAGTGTTCTCAAAGCCTCCTGGAAATGTCAAGTGCTCTTGTCAGCTTTATGGAAGTGGCATACAAATAATTTCTCAAGTCACAGTGGCTGAGGCCCTTGGAGGACATAATTCACTCCCAGGAGACACCATGGGGAGATCGATCAGGCTCACAGTGTGCCATCTCCAGCACTCTCCCTGCCTCTCCGAGTGTCACATCACATGTGGCACCTCTGCTTCTCTCTAGAGCAGAAGGAACATATTCAGTTAGCTTCTGGGGGTTTTTTTGGAGGAGGAGGAGAGGCTAACTTATTTATAGTGAGAGCCAGAGATGCTGAAGCAATTCACAATGTACAACAAGATGTTTCTATGATCTCGGTCAGATTTGGGGTGCAAGGTAAGAAGACAAACACGTACAGGACAGCCATCTGGAATGTGTGTTAATACACACAACTTAAAGGAAGAGAGGTTAATTTTGGCTCACAGTTTCAGTCCACACTTGGCTGACTCAAAGGCAGAAATGGCACGGTGGAAGGGTCTGGTGGGGGAAAGCTGCTCACATCATGGCAGCCAGGAAGCAGAGACCAAAGGGAGGAGCTGGAGAGGGAGAGACACCCTTCTACCCATCCTAACAGCCCATTTAGCTATGGATTCATCTGTGGATTAATCCACCAATGGGTACAGCACCCCCAAAATCCAATCACCTTCCAAAAGCCCTGCCCCTGAGTGCATGACAATATGGGGGGCAATCTAAATCTAGAACATCACAGGAATCACAGGAATTGATTAGAAGTGGGTTAGAAACGAGGAAAGGATAGCAATAGGCAGCATGCACTCAGTGCCCCCTGACGAGTGACCACAGGGCGCTCATCTGCTATAACACAACCCCACACTGACAGAAACCAGCAGGGAAGCAAGCCAACAAGCCATCACCACCCCCGATCCCCCGTCCCATATCCTGCCAGCCCCCTGGGGCCTCCTCCACCCCACAGAAGCTTGCTCACACCAGGACTGCTCAAAGCGAGTGATGCTAGAGGGTAAATCCCCAGCCTCCCGGCCCTCACTGAGCACTGGGGAAGGGTCAGCAGGAATCATGAGAGGCTCACCAGGGAGATGGGGCCAATCACCTGCAGTAGCAGCCTGGTCATTAGTTCATCCTTCACTGGATTTTCTTCTTGTTTCTCCCTCTCCTTCACTGAGGCTTCCTAGGCTCACACCCTAAAGAAATGATTTGCACTCAAGCATTTATCCCAGGCCCTGCTTATGGACCAAACCAACTAGGACACACACTTCCAGTTTAAAAAGATTTTCCATCCCCTGCTGTCTATAAATTATTTTTCTTTAAAAATAGAGAATAAGTACAGGTACAAAATCCCCATGATGAATGTGATCACTGTGCATATCTAAAATGTACTGATGGTATTAATTAATTTAAAAAAATAATGGAGAATAAACAAGCAACCAAAAGATATCATATTAGGATGCACTAACTGTATATGAATGGGTCAGGTCTTTTATTATTAACAAAGGAGTAAAACATTATAATAAAATTGCAATTCTCTCCTACTCACTGGTGGTCAGCCTTTCTGTTTTGTTCAGGCCTTCAACTGATTGTCTGAGGCACATCCAGTTTGGGGAGGGCCATCTGCTATACTAAGTGCTCACTTAAAGGTCAGTCTCATTCTAAAAACACCACACAGAACACTCATAACAGTGGCTGGCCAAACGTGTGGGCACCCAGTAGCCTAGACAAGTTGACACATAAAATTCATCACCACATCTACTTCTCTGTTAACAGATCAGTGTGGACAAGTAACAGCTCTGCTCCAGCACAGATCCTTACCTGTCCACTCCATGTCGTTACTTTTTCACCTTTCCCCCGAATATCACAGCTCCTGAACAAACGGCCACACCACCCGACCCCAGAAGTTCCGTCTCATTGGGATTAGGCTCCTGCAGGGCCCTGATTACCCAAGAAAGGAAAATGTCACTGAAGAAGATGGCCCTTCTGGGAGCCAGGCCCTGGGGAGGCAGCAGAGCTGTCTCCAGAGCTCTGTGGGAGGGCGCAGTCCTGCCGGGCAGCCCGACTCCCTGGATTTCAGAGTGGGAGGGCCTGGGGCGGGCACACTTCAACTTCGAAACTGCGCTCTGTGTGCTGCAGGATGACCGTGGATGTGGCGGCTGTCTCCTTCAGAAATGAATCACATGGATGTAAATCTGAAGACACTGCAGTGACTGTCCATCTGACTGTTACACCGACACAGTGCGATCCCACTGGCCTGGTGTACTGAGGACCTGATGGTACTCAGATCAGCAGCTGCTCCAGCCTCTTCCCTTCCTATCAACCTGCAGCTGATTTCCGGCAGGAGGGGATGCTTTAGGGGCGTCTTTAGAACAGACAGAGAGGAGAGAGAGCAGAGCCAGCTGTCTGTGGAGGACAGAGCGCACGCGAGCCTCGGGGAACAGTGGGCTCCCTCAGAGGTCTCTGCATTTCCTCCATGTCCACATAGGTGTCCTCCTGCTGTGAGGCATACTCTCCACTTCTATCCAGACCTCCTGGGACCAGGTTGGGGGTGGATGCAGGGGTCAGGCTGGTGCAGAGGGGCTGCAAGAGACAGTCCCAGGAGGTCGGGCACTCAGGGAGACCCCCTGGGCCCCAGGCTGGTCCCTCACAACATGGCACCAAAAGCTGACAGACACAGACAGGCCTCCACCACTAAGAAGCCCCAAGCAGCCCTCAAGAAGCTGCCTATATACGCATCCTCAAGTGGGTCTCGGGGCAGGGAAGCCTGTGGCACCAACCTCAGTGGGGCCAGGAGCACCCCACAGTGAGCTCCTGTGCATTTGGAGCTCAAGGAGCTGTTTTAGAAGCCTTGCTTCTAAATCTGGTTTCTCTGAAACCACACATTGGCCCAGATGTTCAGAAGCCCATCTGGGCGGTTCTGTGTCCCTCTCGATACTGTGGCATACCTACTTGGCCACCCCTGCTTCCTGGGGCTCGAGTGGTGGGCGAGGCCATGTCCACCCAGGACAGGTCACCTTGTAGGGTGGGGGCAGTGCAGGGCGCAGGGCAGACAGACGGAGGCAGGCACATGTGTCGGCCACCTCTTCTGTTCTCCAAGTAGGAACCACCGTGTGGTGGGAGTTACAGCCAAGCTACGTTTCTGTGTTGGCATGAAAGAGAAGGAAGAAGAAAGAACCAGCAGGAGCTTGGTGTCACTGGGTTCTACTAAGGGCAGTTAGGCAGCAAGGCTGTTCTCTCCAGCACCTCTCGGATAAAGGTGGAGAAGCACAGGCTGGGGTGATTTCCAGGTTTCGGGCATAAGAACCGATGTGGAAAGAGAGCTAGTGTTCCATTAAACTACACTCGGTCTGAGGAGCCCCACAGGAACTGCAAGCTAATTTAGTGTGGAAATCGCCCAAGAGCCCAATGAGGAGCATACAGACGTCCCAACTTACAGACTGAGGAGAGTTTATGCCTGCTGGGCCAACGGTGACAATCTGGTAAAGGACGCAGCCAGCCTGAATTTGGGGGTTCTGGGCAGGAACTCTTGGAGTAACTCCAAAGGCAAGTTGGGTCCAATTTGTTGAGCTGGATCTTTTATGGACAGGGCAGATGGTTAGTGGGACAGGCTCATTTGGGGTGATGGGTGATGTGAAGGGGGAGCTTGAGATTGGAGGTGTGAGAATGGCTGAGCATGTGACCACACGGGCACCGTGACCTAGTAGGTGGGGCGTGTGAGTCACATCCCTGCAGAACAGACATTGCTCCTAGGCTTAGGTGGGAGGCTGCAGGAGCAGTAATGGGCCGTCATTGCTCTCGGAGCTCAGGAACCAGGTGGCTGGAGGGGGAGGGGGGTCAGGCCTACCCACATCCCCTGGCTGCCTCACCGTGGAGCACTGTCTGTCTGTCATCTGTCTGTTCTGCTTTGGAGAATCATTGTCTCATGCTGTCCACAGGACTCCAGGCAAGGGGCTCTGCCACATGACAGGGGCCTCAGGGCCTGTCACCCTCCCTGATGGTGCAGGCTTCCCCTACAAGTCCGAGCCCATTCTGATGACTGTCACTAGGAAGTCACCAGTTCTGCAGAAAAAGATGGTTTTCTTCCTCTGATCTGACAACATGGCAATCAACACAGAAGCCTCCTGTGAGTAAGTGCATGGCAGTGGTAAGGGGTTTCCTCCCCATGAAGCAGGCAGTCCATGCTGCCAGCCACTAGCTGGGCCTCTCTATCTCAGTGCCACTCTACCTGCAGGTTGAGGGCTCTGTGCCCCGAGACTGTCCCCACAAGACTTCAGATGCCTGTCCCAGGCCCCCAGGTGTGACCTGCACTGTAAATTGGGTTCCCACAACCCCATCGTCCATTCAGTTAATTTATTACAGAAGCTCACATAACTCAGGGAAACACATTTGCCAGTTTATGACGAAGGGTCTTACAAAACATACTGATGAGCACCAGATGAAGAGAGGCATAGAGCAAGGTGCTGATGGCAGGGGACAGAGCTTCTGTACCCACCCTGCCTGTGCCAGCCCTCCCGTGGCTCTCTGGACTCGTCCCTTAGGGTTTTCATGGAGGTTTCTCTACCCAGGCACGATCGATCCTATCGGTGCCCATTGGCGATCAAATCAACCTTCCACCCTGCTGGAAGGCTACGGGCGGGAAGTTCCACCGTCACATCACGCCTTGTTCCAACTGGTCTTGTGACCAGTTCCCATTCTGAAGCTCCCTCACCCGCAGCAAAAGATACAGACTCCAAGGATTTTAGAGACTGATAAGAGAAAAATTCTGAAGTGTCCCAGATTTTAATTACAAAGACCAACAATGGAAACGGGAAGAGATAAAGGAAATTAATCAGTTAACAATTAACTATGGGTCAAACCAACCAAGGATCGTTCCACATCCCTGAATAAACTTAAAACCTCCACCTGCTGGCTGCCACCCAGCAGGGTCACTGCTTTCTGCTCACACACGACCTTGCCAGACCTTTAACCCCAGCCAATCGAGAGGTTCCAGGAACTCTCCTGATGGACTGTCCTCCTATCCCACAGCTTTCCTGGCTTTGCATTATCCCCGACCTTATCTAGAGCCAATGTGGGCTCCATGGAAACAGTCTACGCTGTACTGCCCAAAGCCTCAAAGTGCGAATGCTCTTGGCTCTTATGTCCCACCCACATCTCCCCACTGGCACCCTTGCCTGGCTCCTGGCGGTTGCACCATTTGTCCCAGGACTTGTCTTTACCTGGCAAGCATCTGCAACAGCTCAATGAACCATTTTATTTCAGGGGACCCTCAGAATCAAGAATTTGGCTGCATGGTGCTTTCACCAGTGCTCAGTAAGTACCGTAGGGAGTTTGTCCCCTGCCCTCCGACTGCTCGCTGCTCTGCTGTGGCTGGCCAACCCCACTGCAGTTCTACCTGCACCTGCCCCGCGGGTCGGCACGTCGGGCAGCCGGTACCGAGGCCTCCATCTGGACGGTTCTCCCGGGCAGCCCAGCCGCCCTGCCCGTCATCCTCTCCTGTCGCATAACTTGCTGGGGACAAAGTCTCTTATCGGCAGCTGGCTCTGTGTCAGAGCTCACGCAGAGACTTCCCTCTCCAGTCCTGCAGCCAGCCCGGCCCCAAGGCCGCACTCCCACACCGTGGTGGCAGGATTCAAGGTGGTGGCCCCACCTTCCCCTCATGAAGTGGGGAGTCCCAGATTGCAAACACAGTATGTTAAGTGTGATTTTAGACTCAGTGTCTGAGACCAAACGCCCAGTTCCTGTTGAGCCTTGTACGTCCCCCAGACCGGTGCAGAGAAATAGTGCACACGTTTTTCACACGCGCCGGAGGCTGGTATGAGCGTCTGCATGTGCATTTCATTGATTTCAATCTTAGCGCTGCGTTATGATCGCCTGTGGTCTGTCTGCAAAGGGAGCTTTCTCCAAGGCATCTTAAGGCCCCTTAGCCTGTCCAAGGCCCCGCACTGCGGTGGGAACTGGCACGGCCTTCCTTCAGAGTGTGACACCCTCTGTGACAGCAGCGGAAGGCACAGGGACGACTGGCTGACACTGGCAGCCACAGGTGTCCTGAGCCGGGTAGCCCTGGCTTCCTCCTCCACCAGACTGCTAACGAGCAGCCGAGTCAGGTTAAGACCTCTCGCCCTGACCCCGTCCTGGGTACAGCTGGTTCTAAACAAGCATTGGGTTTGTCCTGGAGGAAACTAAAGAGACTCTTCTGACTGGGATAAGAAAGGCGGGCGGGGCCCACGTGGGAAGGCCAGCCCTGCTGATCCGGCCTACCCGGCCTCCTGCTGTGCAGCTTTACCTGCGGAGCTCCAGAGACGGAGGTCATGGGCCACGTGACTTTTATAGGCAGAAATGATGCCAACTAGGGCGGGTCAACGCCGCGAGGTTGCAGCCACACATGCCCAGGGGCATCGCCTGTGACACAGGTGACTCTTCTAAAGGGCCAGGAGGATCGAGGGAATCTCGAAATTCAAATAAAAAGCCAGATAGCAGAAAAGACAAAAAGGCCTTACCTAATAATCTGGGAAATGGGAGGAGGAGGACTCAGAATTCTCTGTGCTCTTGGGTAGCATCTCACCCACTTGCTCCATAAGCAGAAATAAAAGCCCTTTGAGAAGCCTTGATTTGCTTAGAAAACATTCATTTAGACTGTCCTGCAATTAATAACATTGTCATTAGATCTGGGCAGTGGCAGCCTGTCATTGCCTCCTGTGTATATTTGTCATGAGAAGAGTCACATTGTTTACGAGGGAAAATAAAAGCCCAAGGACGATGCACCTGGAACACAGGCTTGGCCGAACGATTGCCCAGCAGTAAAGAAGGCTGTATCTGTATTGCCATCTACCCTGTGGCCTAAAAAAATTCTCTCTCTCTCTCTGTCACACACACACACACACACACATACACAGAGCGCTGAGTTCAGCTGGGCAGACATCCAAATGAGTCATATTAAATTCTAGCTATATTCAGTACAAAAGTCATCCAGCGTCAGAGGATCAAAGTTACATCAACTAACAAGCCCCCGGGAATTGATAAGCAGCTAAAATTAGGTCATCGCATAGCAACGGCTTTTGATGGATGGAGTGAAATTTAGCTGCAGGTTTGCTATTTAAAGATCTGTTACCGCACCCTTTCCCGCAGCCACAATGAACACACAACAAAGTCTCCTGCGTCTGATTAAGTGTTTAATCATCACTGTTTGACCTGCTGACTTGCAAAGACGTACACGTTGCTAAGAGTGCACTCAGCTTTCAGGCCGAGCCAGAGAATGCCTTTTAATTCCTGCACCCAGAGCCTCCCAGAGGCCATGTCTCTCTCAAGGCAAATTCTATGGAGTTATTTCAATCACGTTGGTAAGCACTCCATCCACCAAACAGGTCAGCTTCTGGATCCTGACCCAGCTCTGTGCTGACTAAAGACAAACCCCGCTCCCAACTGCCAAGTGAACCGCCAGCTGCCCTGGAGGGCTTCTTGCTCCTTCTTTCCACTGGAGAAGTGCGTGTCCTTCGGCAGTGGCTGTGGGCTGTCTCTCCTTCTTGGAGTTTGTTCCTGCTTTGTCAGTGTCAGGATGAGTCGCGCCCGCTGGCCGGCTGGAGTGAGGGGCCGTACAGGACCGGCTGCGGCACACATGTGCCTGCCCTAAGAGCCGTCACCAGGGCCTCCAAACCACAGCCCTGCAGAGCCCACCACGACTTCCACAGACGCTTCTGCGGGGCTACCCACCAGGCACCTGCCCGCTCGCCTTTGTGCGACCCCGCCCTTGTTATTGATCCTCTCGGCCAAGGACAATTGTTCCAAAACATCTATGCAAGCTGCCCTGCCTTACCTTCCATTCCGCCCCGATGTGGCTTTGACCCGTCATAGCCCAAGTATTCCAGGCTACAGTCTGTTGATTCCCAAACAAATCTGTTCCATTTTTGAGAGCCACTCCCTCTGCTGTGCTTTAAACTGACAGTTTCCAGATGGGTTAAATTGGAAGAGCCTTTTTTTGTGTGTGTTTTTGGTTTTTTTTGGGGGGGTAGTAGGAATCAAACCCAGGGCCTTTGCATTGAGTTACAGACCCAGGCCTTTTTATTTTTATTTTTATTTTATTTTGAAACAGGGTCTTGCTAAGTCTCTAAGTTGCCTAGACTGGGCTCAAACTTTTGATCCTCCTGCCTCAGCCTCCCGGAGTGTTGAGATTACAGGCATATACTACCACACCCAGTAGGTGGATTAAATTAGGAATCTAGTTTCATTTGGTCCAAACCATGTGGCTTGAGGTCACCAATTCTAGTTTCATCATCTCCGTGGCTGAGCTGGGAGCTGTGCACGAAGCCCAAAAGGAGCAGCATGTGCCACCAGGAAATAGTGTGACTGCAGGTGTCCCCCTCAGTCCCTGAACTCCCAGGGCACAGGTCAAGGACCCCATGACCACCTGCACACACTGATGTGCTCCCACTACTGAGTGTCCAGAGACCAGACCTGGAACCCACGTGAGAGAAAAGACAGCCAAAGAGAAAGGAAACAAGTCAGGAGGAAAACAGCAACCTAATCAAACGAAGTTGAAACCAAGTACAGAATACTAAAGATTCTTGGGGCTGAGGGAGACCTTGATGAACACAGACACCCAGAAAAGGGCTGGTCTGGGCTTAAGGAAAGTAGGACAGACTGGGTGCGAGGGGCGTAGCTCAGGCTAAGCAGGCCCTCAGAGCGTGTACAAGGCTTGCCAACGGGAGATGGTTCCCTGGTGTCACCCCTTTCCATGACCCAAAGGGCAGCCCAAGTTCATAGCCATGCCCTGGAGGTGGGCTGCCACCTGAGGGTCCTAAGGGAGTCATCTTCACGCACCCTAAGGGAGTCATCTTCATGCGCCCTGGGCCTAAGGACAGCTGGGTTCTCCAGCAGGCTGAGTCGTGAAGTGCAGGCTTCAAGGAGGATTGAGGCAGGAGATTAGGGCATGGCAAACTGGCTGGGGACGCAGGTGTGATCAGTTAAACACTAAGTCCCAGAACACATGCACAGCACAAAGTTCTGCAGGTGGAACCAACCTGAGAGTGTCAACTTCAATCTTCTCAGGAGAACTCAAGCAGTTTTCAGTAGGATGCCTAGACCTGATGTCAACCTGAGGAGTGGAAGGTACCAAAGGACAGTCACAATAAAGATGTTACCAGGACTTCCAGGAAGATGGCGGAGTGGTGAGAAGCACAGAAAAGGCCTCTCTGAGATTTGTTGTCCAGACCCTGGAATATAGCAATTTAGGGAAGACAAGGAGGAAAATATGTTCCCAGGATCCAGTAGGGATATGAATTGAGAGTTGAAGCCCACAGGGAGAGCAAAAAGAGCAACCTCAGTGTGGAAGAAGGTGACCGATGGTGCTTTTTCCCAGAACCCCAGCTCACAGCACCAGTTCGTGGCCCCAGGCCTTAACATGGGTGAGGCCGCTTGAGCCTACAGAAGCACAGTGACTACTGGTGACAACAGAGGCCTCCACAGGAAGACACACAAGTGGAGCAGAATGGTAGACACAGCAGACTCCAGTAGCTAGTGAGATATCTGATTTCAGACATCCCCCAGGAGAGGGCAACATGCTGGTCACCATCTTGGAAAGGGGCCAAGCTCAGAACTCAGAATAGCTGCCAGTGGGTTTTGGTTCTGGGGCAAGGTGGGGGAGAGTGGAGCAGAGTTCAAATTCAAGGTGGCAGGAGGGCAAGGAGCCAAGTTCAAATTGGTAGGGAACTGAGTCAAAACCAGTGGGAGACATACAATGTGTCTTCTGCTGAACATATTGGGTTCCATCCCCACAGCCAGCAGCCAGGCTGAACTTCAGTGGAATTGGTGAAGCCTTGCTTTTTAACCCAGCTGGGAACACCCACTACCCTGCCATAAATCGACTGCTGGGATTAACCAGTAAGGACCTGGGCCTGTCTACTCTGTCTACCAGTGACAGCAGAGACAAGCCTGGAAGTGGACATTTCTTTTTCTTTTTTTTTTCCTATTGTTGTTGCTTGTTTTTGTTTCTGTTTGTATTTTTCCCTTTCCTCTGTTTTTTTGGGTTTTTTTTCTTGTTTTTATGTGAAAGTGAAGTTCTAGTTTTTCATTGTTATTGTTCTGTTTGGTTCTTGTTTTTATTTCTTCCTTCTCTCCTTCCTTCCTGTTTTCTTTACTAATTCCCCAAAGTTTACATAATCTTCCCCTATCCTCCAACCTTGTCTCTCATCTTTTTCTCTTCTTCTATTTTTCTACTTTTCCCTCTCACCTCTTTTGAATTTTCTCCCCTGAGGGTAAAATTGCCATATTGAGGGCATATTTACTATATACAAGTTTCTGGTTTATTTTGGACAGTGTTACATAACCGCAAATCTAGTTCATATGGTTAAAGGTGGCAGATTGATAGTTAACACAGTTTGTCATTTCCTAGGCTGTGTTTGACATTTTTTTTTTTGTTGATTGTACTACTTTAGCCAAGGTGACAGAATTATTATAATCATTTCTTCCTTGTACGCCAAGACTGAGATTAGTAGAGAGTCATAAACAACACTATAGGCCAGGATCAAAGAACCAGGAGCTGGTCAAATAGACAGCAACTTCTCAGCCCCAATAAATTGAAGAGGTAGGATCTTGCAACACACTCAAAACCCAAAAACCAGCTACATCTGGAAGACATCTCTGAGGAAGCAGTCATTTCCAAAGGGTTCTCAATACTAACAAAAAGCTACCCATCATAGGCAATTCATAAGCAGCAACCCAGAAATTAAACTAAAAAAGAAAATTTAGAAAATGAGAAGACACACAAACAAGATGCCTCTCCAGACCTCCAGCTCACCAAAAGCAAGCCCGGGGAGTAATGAGGTGGAAATATCTGAAAGCCTCCCACCCAGACTCTTCAAAGCAGTAACAGCGGAAGTAAACAAAGCAGAGGAGAGGCTCTAGAAAACATCAAATCATTTCCAGAATGAAAGACATAATTAGTGATCCTAGAGTAGTTTAAAAAGTAAAGGAGCTTAGGAAAATAGGATGGAAACCATAAGTGCCCAACACAGGAAAGAAACAGAATCCATGAAACAAATTTAAACAGATGTCTGGGAGATTAAAAATTCTTTTGAACGTATAGGCAGTAGAATGAAACAATGTGAAGATAGAATTTCAGATACAGATGACAAGATTGTGGTTAATGATCAATAAAAGAAAGAGTTCTTCAAAATGGTAAGGGACCATGAAAAATCAATCCAACAACTGCTAGATGACACAAAAAAATGACACCAGATTGATCAGAGTCAATGAAAAGACAGGAGATAGGACAAATGACATTTAAAAAAAAAAAAAAAACCTGTTCACAGAAGTAATGCCAGAAAACTTCCCAATTATGGAGAAAGAACTTGACACCCAGATAAGTGAGGCATATAAAACCCCAATTAGCCACAATCAACAAAAATCTACCCCAAGGCATATAATGGTCAAGATTCCAGAAATTCAACAGAAGAACAGAATACTAAAAGCTCTTAGAGAAAAGAAACAAATAACCCATAAAGGAAAGACCATAAGAATCACAGCAGATTTCTCAACACAAACCCTCAAGTCAAGGAGAGCTTGAAGTGAAGTATTTCAAGCCCTAAAAGAAAACAACCTTCAGCCCAGATTGATGTACCCTGCAAAACTATCTTTCAAAATTGATGGAGAAGTAAGATACTTCCATGTCAAAGAACACCTAAAGATATTCATGACCACCAAACCAGCACTCCAAAATATTCTGAAGGACATTCTAAAAAGAGAAAATAAGGACTACAACTCCAGGAATTGCAACAGAATGAATCCCCCAGGCAAGGCAAGTAATCAAACAGAAGGGAAAAATAGGGAACCAACAACAGGTAAATAACATGACAAAAATAAGTCAACATACATCATTTATAACCATCAATGTAAATCGTCTCAATTCACCAATCAAAAGAAGCAGACTGGCAGAATGGATCAAGAAGCAAGACCCAGAAATATGCTGCATACAAGTGACACATTTAACTCAAAAAGAAATTCATAGACTGAATGTCAAAGGATGGAAACCAATACTTCATGTGACAGGAACCCAGAAAAAAGGAGGGGTAGCTATTCTATTTGCATACAGAGTGGACTTAAAGCCAAGACTGATTAAGAGAGACAAAGAAGGTCACTAAATCCTTGTAAAGGCAACAACCCAAGAAGAAGACATGACAGTCATAAATACATATACACCAAATACCAGTGCACCTAACTGTATTGAACAAATATTAACAGATATGAAAAACCAAATAAGCACTGATATGATTGTAAAGGGAGACTTCAATACCCTGCTGCCACAAATAGACAGATCAACTAGACAAAAAGTCAACAAGGAAATATCAGAACTAAACCAAACTTTTGAACAAATGGACTTAGTAGATGCAATACAGAATATTCAACCCCACGACACCAGAATACGCATTCTTCTCAGCTGCACATGGGACTTTCTCCAAAATAGACCCCATCCTAGCTCATAGAAGATGCTTAAGTAAATCCAAAGGAATCGAAATTTATCCCATGCATAGTATCAGACCATAGTGTATTGAAACTGGAAATAAATGGCACCCACAAAAACTTCATAAACACATGGAAATTAAATAGCACCCTCCTGAACAACCAATGGGTCACAGATGAAATTAAAGAAGAAATTAGACAGTTCTACAACTGAATGACAATGCCAATACAACCTATTGAAATTTATGGGACACAATGAAAGCAGTTCTACACGGGAAATTTGTAGCATTGAACCCCTACATCAGTAAAACAGAGCAAGCTCAAATAAACAACCTAATGTTGAATCTCAAGCTTCTAGTAAAAGAAGAGCAAATCAAGCCCAAAGCTTGTATGAAAGAGAATGGTATAAAGATCAGAGGCAAAATCAATGCAATTGAAACTAAGAAAACAAAACAAACAATCAATGAATTGAAGAGTTAGCTCTTTGAAAAATTAAATAAAATTGACAAACCCTTAGCCAACCTTATTTAAAAAAAAAAGGAAATAAAAGACTCAAATCCATGCAATTAGGAATGAAAAGGGTAAAATCACAACAGATACTGCAGAAATCCAGAAGATCATGAATACCTACTTCAAGAACCTTTATTCTAATAAGATTGAAAACACAGAAGAAATAGATTCCTAGATACATATGAATTACCAAAACTGGATCAAGAAGATGTAAAATCTCTAAATAACCCAATATCAGCCCCTGAAATTGAAAAAGTAATTAAAAACCTACCAACGAAGAAAAGCCCAGGTCCTGATGGATTCACTGCTGGATTCTACAAGAAATTTAGAGAATATCTAATGCAGAAGCTCTCAAACTCTTTAACAAAATTGAAGGGGAAGCAATACTCCCAAATTCATTCCTAGAAACAAGCATTACCCTGATACCAAAACCGGAGAAGGATCCAATGAAGAAAGAGAACTACAGGCCAATCTCATTCATGAACATAGATGTAAAAATTCTCAATAAGATACTGGCAAACAGAATGCAACAAATTATCAAGAAGATTATACACTATGACCAAGTAGGATTCATTCCAGGGATGCAGGGATGGTTCAACATACACAAATCAATAAATGTGATACACCATATCAACAGAGTCAAGGACATTTATTTTTCCACAATAGATGTGGAAAAAGTATTTGACAAGGTCCCACACCCATTCATGATTTTAAAAAAACCTGCAGAAAATTAGAATAGATGGTCTTTATCTCAATATGATAAAAGCCATCTATGACAAATCAACAGCCAACATCACACTAAATGGTCAAAAACTAAAAGCTTTCATGCTAAAATCTGGAACAAGACAAGGATGTCCACTCTCACCACTCTTATTCAATATAGTTCTGGAAACATTAGCCAGAGCAATTAGACAAGAGAAAGAAATTAAAGGAATAAGGATAGGAAAAGAAGAAGTTAAATTATCATTATTTGCAGATGACATGATACTCTATATAGAAGACCCTAACAACTCCACCAAAAGATTTCTAGATTTAATAACCAAATTCAGCAGCGTAGCTGGGTACAAGGTCAACACTCAAAAATCAATAGCATTCCTGTACACAAATAACAGACTCACTGAGAGAGAAATTAGGGAAACAACACCTTTCACAACAGCATCCAAAAAAATGAAGTACCTAAAAACCAATCTAACAAAGGAAGTAAAAGATCTATACAATGAAAACTACAGTACTTTGAAAAAGGAGATTGAAGAAAATATCAGAAAATGGAAAGATATCCCTCATTCTTGGGTAGGAAGAACCAATGTTTTGAAAATGGCCATACTCCCAAAATTGTTATTTAATGCAATCCCCATTAAAATGCCAATAGCATACTTCACAGAATTAGAGAAAACAATCCTAAAATTCATTTGGAACCAAAAGAAACTTAGAAGAGCGAAAGCAATTCTGGGCAACAAAAGCAAAGCAGGGTCTATCACAATCCCTGACCTAAAATTATATTACCAACTACTGTAATAAAAGCAGCATGGTACTGGCCCAAAACTGGATGTGAAGACCAATGGAACAGATCAGAAGATGCAGAAATATGTCCAAACACTCTCAGTGGCCTTATCTTTGACAAAGGGGCCAAACAACCTCACTGGAAGAAAGATAGCTTCATTAATAAATGGTGCTGGAAAAACTGACTCTCCACATACCAAAGGTTAAAATTAGACCTGTATCTTTCCCCATGCACTAAGCTAAAATCAAAGTGGATCAAAGATCTAAACATTAAAACAGAAACACTAAATCTTCTGGAAGATAGAATAAGTAGAAATCTTGAAGATATAGGTGTAGGCAAAGATTTTATGAACAAAGCCCCAGTTGCCCAGGAAATATCACAAAGAATCAACAAATGGAATCTAATCTTATTAAAAAGCTTTTGCACTCCCCCAAAAAAAACCCAGCAACAGAGCAAAGAGACAACCCACAGAGTGGGAAAAATATTTTTCCAGCTATTCCTCCAACAAAGGACTAACATCTTGAATATATAAAGAACTCAGAAAAATCAGACTCCCAAAATTTAAAGACCCAGGCCAAAAATGGGCAGCTGAAATGAATAGACACTTCTCAGGTGAAGAAGTAGAAATGGCAAATAAACATATGAAAAAATTGTTCAGCATCACTGGTCATTCGAGAGACACAAATTAAAACAGCACTGAACTTCCATCTCCAGAAAGAATGGCTATTATCAACAAATCAGCCAATAACAAATGCTGGCGGGGCTGTGGAGAAAAAGGAACCCTTCTCCACTGTGGGTGGGAATGTAGACTGGTGCAACCGCTATGGAAATCAGTGTGGAGATTCCTCAGGGAACTAGGACTAGAGATTGCATTTCCCCTTCTTGGTATCTTCCCCCAAAAATTAAAAGCATCATACCACAGCGATACACCCATGTTTATAGCAGCACAGGTTGTAATAGCTAAATTTTAGTCAAATGCCCATCAACTGATGAATGGATTTAAAAAATGTGGTTTTTTTTTTTTTTTTTTTTTGGAGGGTGCTGGGAATTGAACTCAGGGCCTTGTGTTTGCTAGGCAAGCACTGTAACCACTGAGCCACTGAGCTAAATCCCCAGCCCTAAAATGTGGTTTTTTTATGCAGTAGAGTACTACTTTGCCATAAAAAAACGACAAGCTTGAGATGTTTCTGGGTAAATGGATGCATCTTGAGACCATACTCTTTTTTTTTTTTCTGGTACTGGGGATCAAACTCGAGGTCTTGTGCTTACAAGGCAAGCACTTTAACCATTGAGCTAAATCGCCAGCCCTTGAGACCATACTCTTAAGCGAAATAAATCAGACACATATGTTTAAATACCACATTGTTTCTCTGGTGTGAGAAATTGAAAGTGTAGATGAAGACTAAAATATATTATATTGGGAAAGGGAAGAAATCATTCAAATGGGAAGGGGAACAAGGGAAGAGGAAAGGAATGGGGAGGACGAGCGAAATAAGGAATAGAAGGAAAAAACGGAAACAAAGCTTTTGTAAATAAAGAAGGAGGAGGGGTGAAGGGAGGGGAGGGGAACAGGAAAAAAAGAAGCACCAAGAGGGCTGGGAATTTAGCTCAGTGATTAGAGTGCTTGCCTTGCAAGCACAAGGCCCTGAGTTCAATCCCCGGCACCACCAAAAAAAAAAAAAAAAAAAAAAAAAAAAAAATTTAAAAAAAAAAAAAAAAAAGCAGCACCAAGATATATCATGTACAGGTACAAATCCCCTATGATGAATGTTATCACTATGTGTATCTAAAATGTACCATTAAAATAAAATTTAAAAAAAATAAAACAACAGTTGCCATTGAGTTCAGTGGCCTACCTTCACACTATAGGGTGTGCTTCTTTTCCTTTTACTTGACTCAAACTTGCTCTGCAGAGCACATTTATTTTCCTATCTTTATTTTTTTAAATGTATTAGTACATGTTTGCAGTACATTAATTTTACAATCCTCTTGAGGAGTTGGTACATATACATAAAATAGCTTATTTCTTTTTTTTAAATCCCCTCCCCTTCCTCTCCCTCCCTCCTTCCTCCTCTAGTTCCCCTTTCCCCCTTTTTATTCTTCTCAATTATTGATCTTAGTTCAAGTTCATGGCCTATAATGTCAACATTCATTGAGGTTATTAGGACCTTGTGCCTGCCATATCTTCATTGTACCTATTTCCCATCCCCTCCCCCTCACCCCTTGTCCTTGGTCCCCAGACCCCTTCCCCTCTGCAAGAGATCCATCCCCTTTTCTCCTTCTATCTTTCCTTTATTTTTCTTTGTTTGTACTTTTCCTTACTCAAATGAGAGATACCATGCAGTATTTAAGCTTGTGTGTCTGATTTATTTCACTGAACATTGTATTTTCCAAGTACATTATTTTCCTACGAATGTCTCAAATTTGTCCTTTGTAGCTGAGAATATTCCATTACATATAGGTACCACATTTTCTTTATCCAATTGTCCACTGACGGGTATAGAAGCTGCTTCCAGTATTTAGCTACTGTGAATTGTGCTTCTATAAGCATTATACAAATGTAAAACCTTGCTTCCTTTTGCATTTGTCTTGACCCATTTTTTGCTCTGGACAGAAAGAACCTAGAAACCACCTCTAGAAGGAGATTCCAGCACCCCGATACCCAACTAACAGGATCACTGGCCCAGCCTATCCCTGGGGAATTTGCAGGTTCCCCAGCTGACCAGTCACCTAAGGCAGCCCTCTGACCACCCTGAGGCCACAGATGTAGCAGGAGTGGGGATGGCATTTCATAGGCAGACTCCCTGCCATTCCCTTGTGCTTCTAGCCCAGTGTTTGCACTGGGCTTTGTCAGGAAGGTCACGCTGTCTCGGGAGCATTCTGCTCCTCTGATGCTGGCCAGGTCACCACAAAGAGAAGCCTCCCTAATCCTGAAGGGGTCCAGGACCGAGAGGGCAGGGGGACAAGCTGTGCGCCTCCCTTTTGTGGTTTCCTGTGATGTGGCACCAGCCGTGGGCTGCAGCACCCAGACGCCAGCAGGGAGCCCGTCTGGGAGCCTGGGCATTCACTGGGGTTTGGCTGAG
This sequence comes from Hystrix cristata, assembly GCA_004026905.1. NCBI lineage: Eukaryota > Metazoa > Chordata > Mammalia > Rodentia > Hystricidae > Hystrix > Hystrix cristata. The sequence continues at coordinate 30,271 of PVJO010001909.1, forward strand.
AGGCCGGGAGACCGCGCAGAAGGTTTGGTTTCAGACCTGTTCTCGGCCATGCTTCTGTGCCCCTCCATGTGACCCGCCACTTCGGGTTCCCCCTGAAGCCCAGCCGGAAACAATACCCAAGTCCAGGCAGACTCAGGAAGTTGCCTGAGAGCACTGGAGTGGGTGACAAAGCCAGGTAAAGCCAGATGCCCGCATTCTCAACCAGAGCCTGACCCTGTTCTGCAGCTTCCGGGCTCCTGGACGGAACACGGGGTGGGTAGCTGGGACGTGTGGACCAGGCCCACAGCCAGAGGGAAGGTCTTGGCTGCAGGTGGAGGGGGGGCGGCTCATGCTCGGAATCACGCCCTCTGACCAGCCAGGCACGTCGGACTCTGACGGCCGGTAAGAGCTGCGCCAGAGACCCCGGTAGCAGAGGCTGGCACTGAGGTCGGCCCTCGAGGCAGCAGGACACTAGCACAGCACCCCCTAGAACAGCCAGTACTTTAAGAGACAGCTTTTAAAAGTTTAGACCCGTGCTCTGTGTCAAGAGAAATCAGAGCGAAAACCCTGGTTAGGGCCAGGGGTTGTCTTCAAGGTTAGTCCAAGGGCCACTTCTTTCACACTCAGAATCCCAGCCGTGGGTGTCCCCGCACTCTAAGTCCTGGGTGGTGAGACGCACCCAGCGTGGGAGATCACCGACCAGAGGCTTGGTCCCCGAGCCCAGCGAGCTCGTGCCCTGTGCCTCACACCAGCACAGTGCCTTCATGTATACATCACTTGGATGCTGACGGAACCCAGCGAGGCACTGAGAGAGATGCTGTAGAGAACTTGGCACCCAGATCCCGGCCAGCTCCAACCACCAGACACAGTGAGGCTGCAGCAGGACCCAGACCTGGGCCTCCGTGTCTTTCAGTCAAGGTCCCGTCCAAATTCCCAACCCGCAGAATCCAGGTGCATAAATGAACAACTGTTGCATCCCGCTACATCTCTGGGCAGTTTGTTACACACTCACACTCACTGGAGCAGTCTTGGACAGGAAATAGTGCTCTCTTCAGCTTCTCAATGAGAAAACTGGTGAGAAACTCATTGATCTTCCAAGTTCATACAGGTTGACATAGTGAAGCCAAACTCATTCCTCTGTAACGGACGCTTATCAAGGGAAATCACACACACTTAGGCACCAGTCACACGACGGTGGCCTTGGGGGAGTCATCTATGATGCCCACAAGTCGTAAGCATTTCCACCCAAGAACTTCCTAAGGAGAGCTGCGGGAGGGCTTCCGAGAGGTGGCCGAGCCTCAGGTGCCCCGTGCCACGACGACTTGCACTCCACTCACACCACAGCGAACACCTGGGCAACGTTGGGTGGGGGGTGTCTTTCCTTCTGGCTAACTGGACGAGTTTTTGGTTCTTGTACAGTTACTTTTAAAGCCTTACATACTCTACGTCAATAAGTAAATAGTGCAGTGCAGCCTCAAAGCCTGCTTATCGTCCTCACAGTGGAGAAGGCAAGGAAAGCACCAGTCATACCAACTTCCTTTTTCCTCATCTCCAGTCTTGCTAATTATGTAATTACACTCGTACCTCTGGGTTCTGCATCTGGGGATTCAACTCACCCCAGACTGAACATAGCTGGAAAACTCTGCACCTACACTGACACGTACGGACTTTGTCTTGGCATCGTTTTCTAAACCCAACTATATGGCAGCTAGTCACACAGCATTCACCTTGTACAGGTATTAAAAGTCACCTGTGATGAATTAAACTGTGCAGGAGGACAGGCATAAGTTGTGTGCAACTACTTTGCCATATTTTTGCAAATTTTAAAATTGTTTTAAAGTGTACACATTTATGGGGTACAGTGTGATAATCAGATATAAAACAGATATAGATGTACAATGTATAATGATCAAATTAGGGTAGTTAACATTTCCATCTCATTAAGCATTTTAAAATTTTTTAATTAAATTGTAATAATAATTGAACAGATTTACGGAGTACGGTCTGATACTTCAATATGTACACAGTGTATGCTGATTAACGTTTTCACCTCCTTATCACTGCTTTGTGTTTGGATCTTTTGTGATCTTCTCCTCTGCTTATTCACAAGATACAAACCATCTTATGTAATGGACTGGAGCATCAACAGACTTTGGAGTGGGGGTCTCGGCCTCAGTCCCCCAGGGGTTCTAAGGGATGACTGTGCCTCCGAACTGTCGCACACTCTGCTCTGTGTCTGGAATTTGGCACGGGCCTGGCCCTCGTCCTGTGCTTTCATCAACTCTGCCCTCACTGCCCTGCTCCAATTCACCCTTTCTCAGCACAGAGTTCCCTCCAGGTCCCTGTCCAGCAGGGCTCCTGGTGTGAGGCTCCTTCTAATGAGCTGACACTCTTCCCCGTGCGGAGGGAGCCAAGTCCATGGAGCTTGGGTTGAGGTCTTTTTGCCAAACCGCACCCCAAAGTCTGTCTCAGCTTGGGAAAAGCAGGAACCTCCAGTCACAGCACAGCCCCCTCCAGACCACCTGCCCTTGACACGACCCTGGGCGTTCTCCCGTGCAGCAGCGCTGAAACTAGCCATGGGGCTGCCATGTCCTGTCTGCCACAGAGCAGTCGCTCTTGGCTACACCCAGGTCCAGCTCCTGGATCCTCCTGGGGCCACCTGTGCCCAAGGACAAGGGCGTCCCTTCCACCCCCATCTGTTCTTGATTCCCTGCCTCTGGCAACTCTGCAGCTGTACCTCCTGGAAGTGGGCACAACCCAGTGTCACAGAAGACAGAGTTGTCCCTGGACTTTGTTGTTCTTGCTCTTTTTTGTGATTGGTTTCACCTTACTCTACCACTCTTAACTGAAACACCAGGATTCACCCTGCTTTGTTTTTTAGTTCAACACGTGTAATACAATACAGGTAAGTGCACACAACATATCTCACACTTTGATGAATTCTGCAAACTGAGCACGCAACCAGCACCTGGATAAAAAAACAGAACATCGCCAGGACCCCGGAAGCTCCAGGCTGCCACCTTTCATCAGGGGTCCGTTAGATCTTGAAAGCGTCCCCAGATTCCCCGCATAATAGCATGTGCACTCTGACTATTCCTTAACTGAGGAAACACATAATCACTCCAAGCCACACGGCCATACATCACGGGAGCAAGTCCACACTCACCACACTTCACCTTCATCTGGCAAGTATTCAGGAGCCCCCCAGACCACTCAGAAGGATTCAGGAGCCACAGCTGCCTGACACACATCTGCTTCCTCATAGCGGCAAAACTACCAGAGAAAAGTCCAGGATCACAGAAGCACAGCAGTCAAATCACAGACACCCCTCGACCTACAAAGGCATTACATCCAAATAAAGCCACTGTAAGCTGAAAAATATCGTGAGTCGAAAATATTTTACTTCCCCCTGGGGATCAAGCCCAGGGCCTCTTGCATGCTACCGCGAGCTATTTCCCCAGCCCAAAGATGCATTTATTACACCTGACCTAGCAACACCACGGCATGGCAGAGCCTACCTTAAACATGTCCAGAATTTACGTTCACCCACAGCTGAGCGAAAACTTCTAACAAGGAGCTCATGTGCTAAAAGTGAAAAGTAGAACGGGTATGAGTGCACTTCGGAGGAGAAGCTGGGCCTTGCAAGGACTCAGGCCACTGAGCAGAAGAGTCCAGACCACTCCGCTCCACTGGAGGAACCAGGTCCTCAGAAGGGTGGGTGGAAGTGCAGGTGACAGAGGAAGCGCTCCTGTACATACAGGGTCTCCCAAGGCTCAGGCTGAGGCCCCTCGCCTATCAGGATGAAACACACTGGAGGAGGAGCCAGGAGGGAAGCGGAGGTGGGGAAGGAAGGAATTTCAATACTCAGCCCACCAAAGAAAGTCCCAGAAAGCCCCACAGCTGCAGCCTGCACCTCCTCCGGGGAATCGTGGGCAAGACCCCTGCCGTGGTGAGGGATTTGGAGGGGTCAGCGCGGAACTCTTGCACGCCCTCACCCAGAGTCAGTTTCAGCCCATTGTGTGGTGGGGTGCAGGGCTGTGAGTGGGGATCTGGAGCTGCAACAGGGGAAACGAGGCACCCAGGACACCCGCAGGTGTCAGGGCAAGGGCTGGGTGGTGGCCAAAGACAAGCAGAGAGTACATGCAAGGGGTGGGAGGCTTGGTGGCCACAGCGAGGTGGCAGCAGTCAGTGTGAAGGAGCCTCTCCTAGAACCACCCAACTCCAAAGAGGCCTGGGATGTGGAGTGCAGAGCAGGCTGTAAGCTACATGGGCTCTGCCTGAGTCGTGGGAGGCAAACACCCTATTCAGAACATAATGACAAGACGAAGACATTTCTAGTTCAGAGATAGGGTTTGGGTTAGCGGTCCCAGGGAGGAGGGTGCAGCAGCCACTGAGAGAAAGGTGCAGGAGCAGGAGGCTGGCAGAGGTGGCACAGACGAGGGCTGATGGGTTGGGGCTGGCAGCACCTAGAACGTGGCTGGATGGTAGCAGGGTGCAGAGGCCCCCAAGTCTCTGCCTTGGAGCTCTGGGTGGACATGGAGAATGGGAGAAGGGGCAAGTGCAGAAGAATGGGTGACTGCAGCGTGGAGCAGGCAGCAGGGATGCCTGTGAGCTGAAGGACGGGAGGCCAGGTGGAGCCCGGCAACATGCTCACAGTGCCGGAGGGGACGGAGGGCAGAGGGGAGGCCTGAGGCCGGAGGGCTGCCCTGCCCGACACTTTCCTGGGTATCCTCCATCACAGTCTGCCCCCGCCGCCTCATACCTCCTTCTGCTGCCTTTGCTGGCCGAGGCCTGGGCCAAGAGGAGGCCTGCATCGCAGTTCTCTCCAGCCCCGGCCCTGCTCTCCCAGACACTCCCCAGGAGAAGGAGTGGACTTGGCATGGCAGCCCTCGAGGTTGATTCTGGCCTTGTGTCCCGGGACCCCTCTCAGGCCCAGATCTGCTCTGGGGTTCCCCAGGGGGCCCCCACAGGGCTCTGCAAGGCAAGCTCGGATGGGTGTGAAACCGGCCTCCAAGCTCATGTTACCACCATCCTGGGCCATCCTGATGGGTGACACATGCAGGGCTTGTCACACAATGTCAAGACAGGTGCGGCACACTGCTGCACCAAATACTACAGGCCACTGTACCACAGCAAGGCGTATGAGTGAATCTAAACTCCGAGAATCCAGGGATGGAAATGTTTCAACTCTTGGGCCCACCGTCAGAGATGCAGTTCATTGCTGCTGGGAACATCATTACGCAGTGTGTGATTGTGATCCCATAGACAGCCCAGGGCCTCGGGCAGGGAGGGAGAGATGTGCTCACTCTTAGGACTTTTAATTTCCACATCCCTGCGCTACTTGCTACCTACCTAGTTAGCATAAAAAAATGGGCTCTTACAACCAAAAAGTCCTCGGGCTCTTGCACAAAGATGAGTTCAGACTCCTTCCTCTATCCCTCGAGCTAAGCGACCTGTATCGGCACAGGGCTGCTCTCTGATCGCTTCTTTACCAAGTCGGAGGGTCACAGAGCAGAGGCCCCTTCCGGTCACTGCCACAGTCGGGACCTGGAATATCCCCAAACGGCCTTGCATTGAATGCTTGGTCCCCAGGCTCTGGCGCTCTTGGGAGGTGCTGGAACCCTGAGGAAGGGGCCAAGTTGGGGAGAAAGGATCTTATCTGGGCCAGGTCTTGGAAGGGCTGTGTCCAACGTGGGACCACATGGCGCCTTTCAGATTTGCTTGCCGGCCACCATGAGATGAATGGGCCTCCTCTACCATGTACTCTTGCAGTGACATTCCATGCCACACGGTCCCAAAGCAACAGCACTGAATAAACCTTTCCTCCTCATATGTTTATCATCTCAGGTATTTTGTCACAGTGGTGGAGTGCTGACCAGCACACCTATTGAGAGTCCATGAGATAGCCATAACCTCACAAGTCCTCAGCTGCTCAGCGCTCTTCCCCTGCAAAGCCCTCCTCCCTCTCTCTTCCTACACAACCCTCTATAGACCTCCTGGGGACAGACTGCATTGCCTGCTCAGCAAGCCACACGCTGTGCACATCCCTTCCCACCTGTCCTTTGTCCTGGATTCTTGACTGTGGAGGAGGGAGGGCCACCCCTGCCCAAGGAGCTGACCAGCCAGCAAACCAGACTCTGCTCCTCCTGAGCAGACTGGAGCAGGCTGGTCGGCTGAGATCGGACCAGTCATTATCTGTCACCCATGCAACAAAGTCATCTCATTTTTTTGTGCCATTCCTTTTCCTGTGGCAAGAATAGCTTTGCTGGATGATCTCCTGGGGAAAAATCATTTAATTGTTTCAATTATGCCAATTATCTACTCAAGGGTCAATGTTTGTTTCCTATAATATAGCAGCCTAACTAATTAAAAAGATTAACCTTGGGTAGAAGCACAGCCTGAATCTATGCAAACTGCAGGAAACTGACTTGCACGTGGGGATGAGGGATGGCTGTGCCTGTGAAGGGTAACAGAAGCCGGCCTGCCTCTGGGGCGTGTCACCATCCCAGGGCACGGGGCATCCGGGCCACGGCAAGGCTCCGGGGGTGGGCAGATACTGAACTTTCCACAGCTCTCCGGGGCCACAGAAACGGTCCCAGGGGTATCTGGTGGTGAGTTGGTGAAAGCAGACCCAGGCAGCTACTAACCACAGGTGTGAGTGGGTGCTACAAACCAGCCTGGAGTCTACAGGAACATCCCGACCACTCCAGGGAGCCTGTGGCGGAGCCTCCAGAAAGGCCGTGTGAGGAAGGACAGAGCTGGGTCCAGGAAGGCTGCCTTGAGTCACCGCGGGACCAGATGGCTGATACACGGGCCCAGGCGCAAAACTGTGGGACCACTTGTTCAAAGGTTCTTACGGATTTCACGGTGGTGACAGTAGAGTGTGGACCAGGCACAGGACACTTCTGAGAGTGGCCTGGGGTGCCGACTAAGTCACACACCTCGAAGCTGGCACTGGCTCCCCGTGTTGAAGGAACTGCCACCTGCTGACACAGCAGAGCCCAGCTCACAACACACGCACATTTTACATGAAACGCCTGGTACAAGATAATGACACATTCCCGCCAGCATCCCCAGAGACCTGCCACTTGTCCTAACTAAGTCTGCCGATGGCTTGTTTTCCATGGTGAGCATGACAGAGTTTAGGTTTTATTTGTCCACTTAGTACATCTCTATCGAACAGCGAAGTTGTTTCTAGGCTCTGGGGATGTGGTGAGAAGGAAAAACTAAGTCTTCTAGATGCATCTACAGAGAAGGAGAAACGGAAGTCAAATTATCAAAGAAACAGGTGTGGGCAGTCGAGGGCCAAAGAATATTCAGAGTAGCCAGCAAAACGGCGTGAGGGGCTGGTGCCAGGACCTTCCACCCAGAAGAGGTAACACCGCTGGTTTTGCCATCATCATTGGCTACAATTTATTTATTTACTTCTTTATGCATCTTAATTTTTTTAAGACAGAATCTCACTGCATTGTCCAAGCTGGCCTGAAATTCATGGGCTCAAGGTGATCTTCCTGCCTCAGACTCCAAGTAGCTGAGATTACAGATATGCACCACTGTGACTGGCTTTAGGTTTTATTTTAAAGAGATAATATCCCGAGTGGTTTAAAACCCCGAGGGTTGCTGAGGTGCCTCAGTCCCCAGGCCATACCCCACTGATGCTGGGCTTTTCTGCCAGCCTGACACCCACCTGCAGCCCAGCCTGAGATGGGCTCTGTTCCCAGAGCCCAGAGGGGGAGGGTGGGTAAACCCCCAACTGCCCCGCCCCCAGAGAGGACAGCCACGGGGCCCCAGGGATAGTGAGGCCGCAGACTTGGGGTCTCAGTTCCCACCTTTGATTTCCGTGTTGTTTTCATATGTGTATGTATATAAAGTCCATGTATGTACCTTTTACTTTATATATGTGTATGGTATATAGAGTCTCTCTCTCTCTCTCTCTCTCTCTCTGTATATATATATATATACACACATATATATATACTTTGTATAATATATATGAAGTTGTATATGATTTGTACATTTTTATGGGGTACAGGAAAATAATTCAATATACCTATGAAATGCAGTACAATAAAAATCAGAGTAATTAGGACTTCCAGTTCATCAAACATTAATCGTTTCTGAGTATTGGGAGCTTTTGTACTCTTTTAGTAATTTTGAAATGTACCAGAGATTGCTGTAACCAGTAGTTACCCTACCCGGCTAGAGGAACCCAGAACTAACTCCTCTTCTTGGTTTTGCTGCCCTTTATCTGACTTCTTTCTGCCCCGTGCCCTGCACTCTTGTGGATGGGACTGAGTGTCGTTATGTTGAGTGAAACCAGCGGGACATGGAAAGACAAACGTCATGATCCCACTCATCGGTGGAGACTCAAAGCCCCGCCTCCTCCAAGCCAGCAGGGAGTCTCTGGGATTGCCTCGCAATAAAACAACTTGCGCCCAAGCCCTCCTCTCAGGGTCTACCTCTGAGGAAGCCAGAGAAAGACCCGATTCCAAAGCACTCATGAAAAGGAAGCAAGGAGGAGGCTGAGAAGAAGCCAAAATCAACAGGGAGAAAGACCAGGAAGTGGTGCCCTGGAAGCCCAGGAAGGAGCAGCTACTCGCGGGGAGCCCTGCCCCAAAGCCGGCCAGACGAGAGATGGAAAACACAGGGCCTGTAGCCTTAGCAGTGGCACGTCCAGCAGCCCGATGGCAAAGGGTTACAGTCAGGACAAGGCAGACGGGAAACGTGGATGACTCTTGGAAGACGTTACCGTAATAGTGGAGAGAAAGAAAGGAGTAGCTTCAGGGAACGTAGGGTCAAGGGAAATTTGTTAAGATGGAAGGGAGCTGAACACATTTAAATGCTGATTGCAAAGACGAAAGTGAAATGGAGAGGCCGGGTCCATGAGAGGCGAAATAATCAGTGCTGTGAACTCTGGGCAAGATGGGTGCCGCTGGGGTCTAGAAACCGGAAGAGACGGTGGGGGGCAGAACTGGCAAGCAATGAGGAGGCATCTCCCATGGAAATACGGCCTGGCATTGACAGAGGAAAGAGGAAAAACATGCCTGTGTGCTCAGAACCGATGAGGTATGGAGCCAGGCACCTCCTGATCCTTACAAGGGTGGTTTTGTGTCCAGTGCTTGGAAACTTGGCACTCAGAGAGACTCAGGGACTTAGGCACAAGTGTGTGGCACAGACCCGGGCCTGACTCTGTTCACAGCAGGGCCTGTCTCCTGGACTCACAGACAAATTTAGTCACAGGCACATTTAGCCATTTTGAGCTGCATAACCCTGGACCGTCATGCCCACCACTTGAGGCTCAGTTTTCTCACTTCCCCGTTAACCTTTCACAAAAAGAACCAATTACAGAATCCAATATGCATGCATTCTCTTTAACAAACATGGGTTCATCTATTCTTATCACAAGTCTGTTCTGAGGGCTACGAGGATGATGCCGAGTGTTCCACAGGAAGCAGCCCATAGCTCACCCCCCGCTCTGCAGGACGGACATACGAGTTCGAGATGGGGAGGGTGGTGGCAAGTTCTGCCTGGGAAGCTCTGGAGCCACAGGAGTCTCTCAACTGCCCAGGAGATGGGAGAGTGGGCAGGGGGGGTCTTTCAGTTATCCACATGTACAGCAAACACCTCAAAGCTCACGGGGCGAAGCACCTACTTACTTCTTACCTGGTGACCATCTCGTTCCTTGTGGTCCTGGGGGCTGACCACCTTCCTCCAGGCGGCTTTTGTTTCCCTCAGCAGTGGCAGGCTCGCAGAGGCAGAGGTGGGACTCACCAAGTCCCCCGCTCTTTGTCCACAGTCGATGCCGGTTCTTATCTGGGACCCACCAGGGCTGTGGCCCCACCGTGTGGCCCGTGCTCCTGCTTGGCTTGGTGACAAGGTCCTGACACCAAGCAGCCCAGGAGCTGTGGTTTGAATGCTTGTCCCTTCCAAAATTTATGCTGCAACTTCATGGCCGATGTGGCAGTACTGAAGCTGGGGATTGTGAGCCACGGGCCGCCACCCTCTGGGGTGGGATTAGTGCCATTGGAAAAGGGCAATGTCAGCTCTCTTGCTTCTTGCTGTTCAGCCTCCCTCCATGGATTACACAGCAAGGAGGCCCTCACCTTAGGCCAGCACTTAATTTTGGACTTCCCAGCCTCCAAACTGGGAGCCATTCCATTTCAGTTTATTATAAATTACCCAGTCTCTGGTGTTCTGTTCTACCAGCACTGAGCATACTAAGGAGATGAGAAGTAGAAGCTACATGACCGTTCATGACCCCACCAGTGTCTCCATCATGGTCATCATGGAGGCCCGCTCAGGTTCCAGCTCAAGTGCTCCAATGCCGTCACTCAAGGGAGGAAAGCCAGCAACACACACAGGAAGGGTACTTGACCAGGACACTGCATGGCACTGTTCTCTGAAAGCGCCATCTCCCACCAGTGGGCCGGCAGGGTGGGCGTGCCATGCTGGTGGGTGCTGGAGGGATGAGGCCCTCTCCGTAGAGGGGGAAGCACACAGCACAGCGTGGGCCAGCTGAACTGCAGGCCTGCTGAGGATGTCAGACGAGACCCCAAAGCGCTGGGAGCAGAGGAAGGGAGGCGCTTCCAGTCCATGGGCATTCTGCAGAGCAGGCCACATCCGTGCTGTCTCCTTGGGGACACGTGTGACCACCAGGCCAGGCCCCACCATACATCCCGGGTGCCGCCTCACTGTGGGAGGTGGTCTGGTGGCTTGTGGCCAGGCTAGACCCGGAATCTCCATCCTGTGCATCAGTGTGCAGACGGACAACACTCCCACTCGGGAGTCATCCGTTTCTGCAAACACCCTCCCCACCCCCTGAGAATGGCAAGAAGTCCTTCCCTGCTCCCTATCCTTTCCCAGTGGGGCCTAACAACCAGCCCAACAGGGCCCAAGGGTCAGCCACTAGCCATGCACAGCTCTGAGTGCTTGGACTACAGCTGGTCAGAACGAAGTGTGCCCAGTATGAAAATTCAATGTAAAATATCTCACTAATGAGCTTTGATACCAATAAGGTGCTCAAATATAATATGTTCTATGTTAGGTTTAATATATGATAAAAATTAATTTTACCTATTTCTTTTTTGCTGTGGATATGCAGAGTGCACATAGACGGCTCCTACTCCATTTCTCCTGGCAGCGCCGTGTCTCCAGCAGGTGCCTGGCCACCCAGGCTCTCTTGCCTCCCTGTGTCCCAACTATTCCCAACCTGCCCATCCAGTCCCAGCTCCCTGCTCCCTGCTCCCTGCTCCCTGCCCATCCAGTCCCAGCAGCTGAGCCTGCTGCTTTCCAAAAGTTTGGCCCAGTCTTCTCCCCAGAGCCGAACCAAGTGCTGCCCAGGTTTGTTCTCTGGTCTGACGCGTCTCCCTGCGTGTGAGCCTCCAGTGAGTGGCAAGAACATCATGAATCAGCTAAAGGAAGACACTCAACTCCCCCTGGTCTCTTTCTCAGAAGAACCCAGACTCTGTGCAAAGATGGACACTGTAGCTTCCACAGAGCCTCCTGTGCTTGGAACATTTGTGGTTCGGGCCCGGGTAATGTTAAAACAGCAGTGGGAGCATGGCCAGGCCGTCCGAGTGCAGAGAGGGACGCGGCTTGGGATGGCCTCTCTCTGGGACTCGCGCTCACAAGAGACTGACCCGTTCTGCCAGCCAGCACTAATCTATTCGTTGCTTTCCTCCATACCCAGAGCCCCTTAACATCGCCATGTGGGAACCAAGCTCCCAGCACACAAACCTTTGGGAAAAACCACATGCACACTCCTAGGGGAACCTATCTTCCTCCACTGCGGAAATAGTGAGCTTCCCGGTCTGTTTTTGTTTCCAGTCCGCAATATTTCTTACTCTCTGGGACGTCCACGCTGATGTTACTTCTGCTATCTCTCAGCCTAAAAAGGACTTATTCTTGGAAAGCTCAGAGAAGATGTTCACCGAACCCTTCTCCCTCAGAGCAAGAAATGAAATAGGGGAGAAAGATACTTGGATATCCATGATTCCTCAAAGAGTTTAAGCTATCTACACGAGGCAGGAGTAGTATTCATCAACAAGGAACAAGGTAAGGAAGGAAAACTCTGAATATATGTGACATAGTACATGTCTCTCACACACACACACACATATGCACGCACACACAAGCATAAAGTTAACTGTAGATACCCTGTACATACACATTAGCCAGTACACACATTTGGAATTACAGCCACTGCTGTTTGGAACTCAAAATGGGCCTGCGGCTGGCCCCGACCATCTTCCCTACATTTTCATGGGGCCACTCAGGTGAAGAGCTACCAGCCCAGGAGCGCTGTGAGTGAGGAACTACAGGCTGTGGGGGATGCTTGTTATCAAACCACCACACTCTGTGCCCAAGATCCTGCAGTAACTCACTTAATTCCCTCATTCTTGGAAGGTGGTTGTGCGGACCAGTGTGCCAACCGGTAGATAAAGAGTGGCAGGAAGGCGGAAACAAGCTATGGAATGTGCATGAAGCCAATGGCAGGGCTGGAGTCAAATGGGCATATGCTCTAAGCATCAGATAATCTCCGTGCAAAGGGAAACAAATGCGGAATGAACCGTTCATTCATTTATTTACTCATCCGTTTTCTTTGCAAAGGGTAAGTTTCCCTACCACCTACTCATAAAACATACTAGCTGTGGAGACATTTGTGGGCCTCTGTGCAACACAAAGTGAGTGACGAGAGTGCCCAGCCCTGTGCCGGATGGGCACTTCCTCCCCGGATGCCAGCCAGGCGTGAAGCTCACCAAGATGGGTCCACGAAGCACAGGCCAAGTTCTCTGCAGAGAAGGGCAAGAAGCTGCAAATCACTCAGCACAAAGTTAAACAGCAGTGGTTACAACCTTAATAATGAGGACTGACATCCGTCAAACTCTGGACTCAGCATATTTAATTCTCAGAACTCAGTGCAAGACGGACTAGCACTATTCCCCGACTGGCTGCTTGAAATAGGCTTTGGAGTCACAGGAACAAATGTCGGAGTCTGAACCAAGGTCTTCCCGCTGCAGTGACCCTCACCAGCACTACACACTTTCCCGGAGCCCGATGTGCCACCAGAGAGGGCAAAGCGATCGTGACATGTGTGGGCAACCTGAGTCTTGGAACAGCTTGATTATTTCTAAGCCACCGGCAACGGCTCACTTATTTCAGTGCATACGAAATGCCTGGAATATTTAACATAATCTTTTTAAAAAAAGAACAAACTCCTCAGCTTCCGAAGATTTGCCTTAACTATGTGAATCCTAGAGTCTTACAATCAAAATTCGTTTATTTATGTTGTCTCTGTCATAAACATTAAACATTTTCTCCTGCTGTCTTTTTCCAAGAAGCTAGCAAAGCACTACCCAGGGGAGGCCAGGCACGGGGTCACCTCGTACCTTCTCCCTGCAACTTGACGACTGGTCCCTGAAGGAGCAACCCACCTCCCCAAGCCACTCCTGAACCCAAAGGGTCCCCGTGGTGGACTTACTGTGGTCAACTTGAGCCAGAACGCCCAGCTGGACTGAGTTGGTGTGATGCTGGGCGTAGAGGGGCCACCTGAGGATTGTTGCTCATGCAACATAAAGCAGAGTGGGAGCCGAAGCTAGTTGGCGGGCTGTTTCCCAGGAGAAGCTCTGCCGCGGCTGGTTCTCCTGAAAGGAACTCGACTATTCTCGTCGAGGAAGGAGCTCGGGGCCTTGCTGTCGTCGAGGATGGCTGTTGATGCTTCCAGGGAGCTCTGGTTGTCATCTCTGCTGCGAGCAGCGTATCCTGGTTCCAGTAAAGATTTCTTCAGGCATCACTTGCAGACATAGATGTACATGGGACAGTGCTGTGGGCTCCCAGCCCTCGAGTGGATCTTTCGGGTCTCCAGTGCCTAGTCAGACATTCGGCACTCTTCCTGCATTTGGCTTGTGGGTGAATGTTGTAAATTATAAATATCCTGTATTAAATTACAAACCATTGGCTCTGAAAAGCTAACTAAGACAGTCACTCCCCTGGTGGTCCAGGTTTTGAAAGAAACAGATGCCGAGGGCAAAAGAGAGAGCAGGGCAGGATGCTTCTTTTGAAATGGCCTTAATCCCCTTGGCTGGGGCTCGGCTTTTGGGACCCAGTTGCTCCCCATCCTCAGACTGTCACCCTGGCCATTGTGTTTCAAGACAAGGACTTGGAAGGACATCGAGATGTAGCAGAAGTGGCCTGATTAGGCCATCTTGACTGTGAGGCAGTGGCCCTTTCCGAAGTGTGGAAAGGAAATAAGCTCGGCTGTTGCTTCCTGAGAAGTTGGGCTGGAGGGAAGAAAGCGAGCACGTCCTGGGAGCTTGGCTGAAGATGACTCGATGATGGAGCCTGGCGCCCCAGATGGGAGTTCTGCTCCCTTGTGGGCAGGGTGGGTGGACTGGACAGGGGCCGGGAAGCCCAGCCCAGTGTGCCAATGGGGCTGCTGCAACCGGGCTCCCAAGGGTCCCACCACATCACCCTTGCACGGCGGGCTTTGCCTTTCCCACACCCCGCCCTCTCTGGGCCCCTCTGTGACAGGGGCGGTGACACGGGTGGTCATCTGCAGCTGCACAGGTGGCTTTCATCTGTCATGTGGCCCATCTACATCCAGGCAAAGCCTCGGTTCACAGCAAACCACCCCAAACCAAAGACCAGAAGGCAGATGCTCGGTCTCCCCCCCACGCTCCCTTTTCTCACACCCGCATCTGTGGAGGCGCAAACAAAGCTTTATCCACTGTGCTGTGCATTTCAGAGGGACAGAAGGGTCCCCCTGACCCCACAAAGAGCATGAGGTTGCTCTCCCCAGCCTCAGGCAGCTGGACACAGTCTCCCTTCCACACAGGCCGCCAAATGCCCAGCGCCTGTGGATGGCTCTGAAGCCTTGGGCTAGGGGGCCTGACCAGGGCTGTTGCTTCCAATTTAGAGTCTCACTTCTCATTCTATCTTGAGATCCTCCCTGGATTTGAGGAATGTGGAGCCTTCCCCGTGGCGAACCGCCTCGGATGGAAGCAGATCACCGGCAGGCCGTGGCTGCAGCCTCGGAGCATGGAGGGGGCACGCTGCAGGTGACCCGGCTGGTGTGGGCTGGCCGTCAAGCAGCACGCGGGCACAGGAGGCTCTGGGTTCAGAGCACCGCTGAGCCAGAGCGGAGTCAGCCCTTTCCTTGAGGCCAAGCACCCGAGAGTGACGGTGACAGATTGGGGAGCTCCGTAAGTGGAAAGGAAGTGTGCTCAGCATGGCTTCACCATAAAGCTACACAATGCAGCACAGCAGGAGGAGCGGATTCCATGGGGACAGGAAGCCATGGGAAGGCAGCCTCGGAGGCAGCCTCAACCGGGGTGGGGGAAGGGGGTGCGAACTGATGGGCCGAACTGATCCATTACTGCAAATGTCACAGCACCCCAACACTGGCCTCAGTCCCCTCCCTGCGCCCTTGCGGCTGAGCTCAGCCACATCCAGAGAAAAACAGGCAGATTTCCGCCCATGTCACGTCTGAGGACTTTCCGCACATTCAGAGCCGCTCTGCGTGCTGAGGCTTGGTGGCGCACCCTTTTTAACCCCCTCGCTCGTAGAAGGAGCCCTTCACACTCAGATCTTAGGGGCTCCTAGCAGGCATTTCTGAGTTTGATGTTTTTATTTCAAGCCAAAATCAGTGAATTAAAACTGAACTGAAGAACAAAGAAAAATGCATCTTGTGTTCTCGTGGGTTAAAGACAAGCAATAAAGGCTGACTCGGTATGTCGTGGGAGTTCCAGCTTTTACCTGGTGGGAGACTAAAGCCCGAAGAGGTGTGAACTGAGGCACACTCTGTTCTCGCAGCAGCTGCGGACGTGTGCTGCTTTGTCTGCCACGGCAGGCTCTCAGCAAAGCAAAGAGGAAGGCAGAACTTCTCGGCCCACGGCCGGCCAGACTCCTCGGGCCAGGAGAAAGATGGTTTCTCATCCAGAGCTTTGCATGTTGATGAGACAGTCAGGGAGGGATTGGATTTAACTTGCTTGAGGATAAAGTGGTTGGACATTTTCACATCAGAGTCTGATACTCTGGTTGTAGAAAAGCCACTGGCTTGTGTCTATTTGGAGCATGAATTACCCCATGGTACTGGAGTCCTTTTTCCCTTTGGAGGAAAAGTGCTAAGTATTTAAAGGCTTAAAAGTGGCCAGGAAATTCATGAACTTGCTTTCAAAAATAATTTCATTCCATTCTAAAATTAGCAGTGAGGAAAGTCAAGGGAATTCAAACAAGTTGTTCAAGTGTGTGTTTACATTGGACGCGGTCTTTTGTTTGTTTCCAGTTTGTTTTATTGATCATCGATAAGTCCCGGGGTGGGTGCCCGGCTCACAGGATTCGCCCGGTGTGGGCAATAACCCAGACCCAGGAAGGGGTGGCCCTCCGACTGTCCCGCACCACGGGGGAGGGAGGCACACCGCACCTCTCCTCTCTTGGGATGCAAACTGCGATTCTGGAAATGTAAATTGTGTGGATGATAATTTCAGGGTTTGGCTGTTGGAAGAGGCATTTGGGAAATGTGACTCAGGCATATTTAGTTTGTTGAAAATGAAGACTGTCCTATACACAGTTAGGCCACCTACTTGGCAGTGGTCACTTAATACAGCATTGTTCTTTCCTATGGAGCCAGAAGGCTAAATCTGATAGTTGGATCATTTTGGGCTAAGTTTCAGAAAGAAACATCTATGTTCCATACTGAACAGCTCTCTGAAGGGAAGAACACCAGCAGAATATTCTTCCAGGAGGCACTGAATTTCGGCTAGGGCAGTTCTGTTAAAAATCTGTCACTAGATCCTCAGGCCCAAGTTCCGGCTCACTTGCATCCCAGGAGCACTGTGGTGGGCACTTCAGCCCGCCTAGCAGAGTAACATCAGCCAGGGGAGGCAGCAGCCCGGACTTGGTAGGGACACATTCTTTTTCAGATTTTATTCACTTAGCCACTAGTCTTGCCATTCACTCTTTTGGTATATATGTATTTTTTTCCATAAGAGGAAATGGAATGTGATTTATTATCGATTCCTCCTGTCGTTTCCAGTCCAGGAGTCAAATACTCAAACAAACAAACCCTCATTTACAAGCGCACTTTTCTGAGGCTGAACACCTACATGCCCATCAGCCTCCTGTATTTCATTGTCTGTGAATTGTTTACTTGCTTTGTCCATTTTTCTGCTCTACTTTCCACCTTGCTCTTGCCGTTTTGTAGCCACTCGACACATTCTGGATGCTATTTATTTGTTTACTAAGTGTCTTCCCCTCCCAGTAACTCGCCTTCTCAAGGTATTTCAGAGGACTTGTTCTCCTCTGCACTTCCTTTTGTATGCAAACTTGAGTATCAGTCTGTCAATTCCACCTTTTAAAATTTCTTATTTGAATTTTGATTGTAATTGAAATGAATTTACCTTATTGGAAAAGAACTGAAATCTTTGTAATATCAACATGTTCTTTCAAAAGAATGGTTCGTCCTCCCACTTATTCAAAATTGTTTATGTTCTTTCAAGTTCAGCTATAGATTTCTGGTTGATGGCCTCTACAGGGTTGAGAAAACAAGTAAGATTGTGCCCTTTAATTGAAAAAAATGTTGATCAAAACTACTTTATATTCTTTGAGAGAAAATATGAATTTCCTTTTTGTCCACTAAGACTGTAAATTGTTCTTGTTTGTTTGTTTGTTTGTTTTGGTTTTTTTGAGACAGGGTCTCACTATGTAGTTCAGGCTGGCCTTGAGCTCACTTTGTAACCCAGACTGGCCTCAAACATGCGGTGATCCTCCTGCCTCAGCCTCCGGAGTACTGGGATTACAGGCGTGTGCCACCACGCCCCGTGGGATTGTAAATTGTAGCAACAGATTTTCTGATATTGATTCATCCTTCCATTCCAGGTATAAACCCTGATTGCTCATGATGTTTTATTGCTTTAACATACAATTAGAATCAGTGAGGTAACACTTTAAGATTTCCAGATGTAGGTTCACAAGTAAAATGAGTTTGTGACTGTGAATTGAAATCTGGGCCAAAATAAACCTTTCCTCCTTTAACAACACAATTTATCTCGGACATTTGTTACAGTGACAGACAACTGACCGAGATGCCTGATCTAAGGTAAATACTGCACAGCCTTCATTGTGTTTGCTCCTAGATCTATTTATGACAAGTACGTCTGTTGTATTTAATTTTATACTATATGAACCAACAAAGTAAGTGCAAGAAAGCGAGTTCATTTTTATGACAACCAAGTCGAATGAGTCAGGAGGAGCAGGCGGGGCTGAGTTACTGAGATGCGGCAGGTGCAGACTGAAACCTGCTAACACAGTTAGAAACTGGGTGAGGCAGGAGTCCTGCACACCTGGGTGGAGCTGCTCAGAGTGCGGTCTGTGGCCGCAGCCCCCTGTCGCCTGGCAGCCGGCTAGCAACACCGCCTCTCAGAGCCCCCATCTGCTGATGCAACAAGACCCCCCGAGAGACGCACACACGTGCTGACATCCAGGAAGCCGCTGTTTGGAAGGTCCCACGTCAGACATGTTAAGTGCCTTAGTGTCACCCCCCCACACCCAGGAATCAAAACTGGAAGTGTCAATAGCGAATTATAGGCGGCTTATGCAAGAAAGATGATGTAGAAATCTAACACAAACCCATTTTGAAGAAAAGATCTTGACTCTGTTAAAATATTGGTCAGTAAATATACACTTCCATGTTTTCAATTACAGTAAAATGTTGATGGTCGTCATGGCATTTCGTTATGATTCTGCATCCTTACACACGTTTTCCACTTATCCAGTGCAGGTCTGGACTGTGTGGGATACAAGAGATTCTATGCTAATGTGCATTTTCTTTGCTTAGTACTACTTTCATTGAAAGTCTCAAGTGACTGGCATAGAATTATAGTCAATCCTAATTTTTTATGATGTGGCTGAGGACAATTTTTTCATTTCCAATGCTTTATTTATTTATTTTGAATACTTATTTATTTGTATCTTGTTGCTACTTTTTGTTTTATTCTTGTTCAGAATAGCCAGAGAGTTATTTGAATTATTTCTGATTTCTAGACTACTTTCATTGTTCTTGTTTATTTTTTCACTCTCAGAACTTGGGATGCTGAGGCAGGAGCATTGCCTAAATTTGAGGCTAGCCTGGGTTACATGGTCAGTTCAAAACCAGCCTGAACTACATACCGAGATCCTGTCTCAAAAAAAAAGTCAGCTCCAATCAGTCTATCCTGGCCTTAGCTGCCACCACCATGCTCTTTCTTGTGGCTATTCTGTATGGCAGGTGAGGCCCAGGATAGACTGACTGGGGCTGATGTTTTGGATCTCTAGATTTCAAGGCTGATCATTGCCTGGCCGAGTCTTATTTTCGAGGAAAGAGGGTAGACAGACATTCATCTCTAAATCCATAACTTATATATTCAACTTTTATTTTCTTTTTAAGAATATCATCTTGGTCTTTTTTCTGTTGCTGTACTAGAATACATGTGGCTGTGTCATTTATAGAGAAAAGAGGTTATTTGGGCTCCAGTTCTGGAGGGAGGAGTTCGGTAGTGTGGTGTCCGCCAGGGCTTTGTGCTGCTTTAACCCCTGAGGGGAGAGGAGAGAGGGGAGCAGAGAGACGGGGAGCAAGAGAACCTGAGGGGAAGGTGGCCTTGCTCACCACCTCCCGCTCTCAGGGAGACTCTCCAGGCCCGGACAGCATGCAGACTCAGCCCAGCGTGCACTCATCCACCCCCGAGCCCGGCAGCCACCTCCCCGGACACTGCAGGCTGCCCCGCTGTCTCTCCAGCCTCCATCCCGGGGGCCGAACTGCATCAGAGGAAAACCACATCCCACTCAAAGTGGGTGCTTTTAAATCTTGAAACACAACCATCTTGCCAGCTACTTGATATGATATTTTCCTTTTTTTAATGTATTTATTTATTGCAGCCTAGCCAGAGCCTCGAAGCTACATAAGTTTTTCAATTTTGAAATTTGTGAAGATGTTCTTTGTGTTCGATTTTAGCAAAATGCTGGTAAATGTTCTCTGTGTTTGAAAAGAAAACGTGGCTTCTGCCGGAAGGTGTCTACCGCATTTCCCCCAAAATAATCAGTCAGAAAATAATCAGTCTTAAAGGCTAGAGATTGAAATGCCAGCCCCGATCAGCCTATCTATGCCAGTTAATCATGCTACTCCAGTTTTCTGTGTTGTTTATTATTGTTTGCCTACCCTGCCACTCACCCTGGTTTTCTTTTTCTTTTCTTTCTTTCTTTTTTTTTTTTTTGAGGGGCGGAAGGCAGATAGCAATATGCCTGGGCTAAAACACAAGTTGAGACTGAATCCAAGCCAGCATTTCCCAGAGTGAGGCATTGCCTGCTCTGGGATAGCTCCTGCTTGGGATGCCAGTGTAAGAAGGTAAGGCCTAGAGTTGTGGCAGCCATCTTGTGACCATTAGGCATCTTCATTCATTTTGAAAATTTCTTTACTCACTACATCTTCATGCTTAGTCTTCGTGTTTCTCTTGCAATTATTTTTATTTTGCTCATGCATGCTTCTTCTTTCTTTAGAAACATTTTTCATATATGGTCTATAGGTGAGACAATTTTTGAGTCCTTGACAATATGTTTTCCCACTCCGGTTCCACACATCACTGAGCACAGAGCTGACCCCCACACACCCTCCTGTTTGAATAGCATTTTCTGCATTTCTTTCACCCTTCTGGTTCTGTTTTTCATGGAATCTGACCCCGTCTTCCAGAAATTATTCAACAGCTCCTCTACCCTCCTGGCATTCTTTTATTTCCCTGCAACATTAAGGATTTATTCTTTAAAAATTTGTCGTTCCGTGGGAAGTGAGTCTGATAGTAGATATATGAGTAGGTCATCATAATTCAATTACAAATTTTACAGAAAAACCAACAATTCATTCTTGAGAAATGGACTGGACACGAGAGTGGTTTCCGAATGGTTCTGTTTGGGCTCAGGAATGTTCTAATCACAGTTCCGACTTTTTTCCCTCCCTAGGGCTGTTTGACACCCCTTATCACGCAGGCCTTTGTGGTGCTGTGTAAAGGCGAGTTATCTCGTAAACAGATCTCCAGCCTAAACAGAGGAAAGACGCAAATAAACCCCACTCCCAGAGAACGGGCCCATTTAGAACTGCGCTGCTGCCCTGCCAACATTCTCCCAATTCCCAGGCAATATTTTCCTCAAATAAAGGTTTAAGGAAAAAAATTGGTGATCTTATAGGTAGGTCTTGTGGAAGGTGGAAGAGGCGCAAGACAGGAAGGCTAGAACTATGGCAGCCCACGCTGTGGTCAGGGGGCTTTTGGCAGAAAGCCCCGAGTCCTGAGCAAACAGGGCTCCAAAGCTCTGCTGAGTGTGTGGCAAGCTCAAAGCCAGCATCCGCCCTCGCCGTGCGCGCGGGGCATGACCCTGAGTGGCTGGGATGGCGAACTGGTGGTGTCTGCTTCACAGGCTGCGGTTAGTCTTGACTAAACCGTGAGGACTGGAGCTCGGTGATCGTCCTGCAGGCCACAGTTCTCTCTCTGTGACCCTGAAGAGCCATCTTTGCAACCAGCCTTGCACTCCAAAACGAAGCCAGGAGGCTCCACCAGCAAGAGCCATGGGGACACCGAGTACTCAAACAGCCTGCAGAGCAGCTGTCCCTGACACGGAGGACACAGGCACCCAGGATGAAATGCGGCGGGGGCAGCCGTGCCGTCCACACACGTGTGCTGGTGTGTGACTCTCGGGCACAGGCACTCTTTGACGTGAGGGATCCACATCACAGCTTTTCAACTTCACATAGTAGGAGGGCGCACCTACATAATCACGTGGCTTCTCGCTTTCAGCACTGTATTCAGTAACAGGACACATTCAACACTTCACTGTAAAGTAGGCTTTGTGTGAGATGGCATTGCTCGCCTCCAGGCTGATGTAGGTGACCGAAGCATGTGCAAGGCGGGCAAGGCTAAACCGTGATGCTCAGGGGCACACGTGCAGTCTGCACATTTTCGGCTTACAGTATTTTCAGCTTCTGGTGGGTGTATTGGTACGTAGCCCCGCCGAAAGTCAGGCAGCATTTGTACGTGTTTGTGTATGGATGCAGATGTGTGCATGTGTGTGCTCGTGTTTTACACGTGCATATGTGAGCTTGTGTATCTGCAAGCACATGTAAATGTGTGTGAGAGTGTATGCGTGTGCACGTGGTCACGTGTGTGTTCCTATGTCTTGGGGCACCGTCCATGGTGTCGGGCACAGAGCTCAGCGTCTCTTTCCTCCACCCGCCCTGCCTCTCGCAAAGTTTGTCGGTTTAGAGAAAAGCCTGAAAATCGTCTTGGAACGCAGCTAAGCTGATGCTCACATGGCATCCAAGTATCGCACAGTATTCACACCTGTATCCAAGATACGTGCTCCAGGGGTCTTCACAGAGTTCGGATCAGCATCAATATTACATTAGTGGGACTGCTGGAAAGGTGCGTCTCTCTCAGGAAACTTCCACACAACGCTCAGTTAAGTGACTAACAGCCAGCAGGGACCAGAGGCACAGATTACAATTTCTTCTTAGGGGAAAAAAAACATTCCTAAAACATTTACGCCTCAGTTTCCTAAATTACTTTGTAAGCTATAGAGGAAATTGTCCTTTAAGCATCTCCCATAAAATTAATGTCCTTTTAAAGCCATAATCAATTTTCTTTGCATCTATTTCATCAATTTTCCAAGTTGGCGGGAGTTATAGTTCTTTCCTAAGCTCTTCTTCCCTTCCAAATTACTGTAAAATTCAATTATGACCTAATATTCGGTACTTTGTGTAACTGGAGACACTGCTTTGGGAAAGCGAGACAGAAACATTTACTTATCATCATATTGATTGTTACTCTAGCGGCCCGGGCTTCCTCAGCAAAGGGGGTGTGTTTTAACAGAAGATGCATTCAAGGTCACCACACACACGCAGATTACATGACGAGCTCTCTTCATATTGCCACAAAACTGTCCCCCGGCGTGCACATACATCCCTTAATGCCGACGGACAGTCAAAATCCGCCGTGGTGCTGTGCATGTCCCGTGCACGGGACGGGATTCACTCGTGCTCTTTCAAGGAGGCAGGATGCGCAGTATGTATTAAAAGGGTTCGTGGAAGGGCTCTCAGAAGCAAGCTGCGTGGCCAAGCCAAAAAGGGACCTACCCCTCCCTCTCGTGGACACTGATGCCTGGACGAGGTGATTTTTGCCAAAATTGCCACAGAAATCCAAACTTACTGGTCAGCGAAACAACAGCATCCTCAAACCTCAGCCTTCTAAATGCTGCCAGGGAGCCTCTGAACCCCAGATACGGGGGCACCGGGACAGGTGTCTCCTCCCAGCCTGCAGAGGATGTGACGTAGATGGGTGCAGACCCAGCCTGCCCGCCCCAGCCACACGGCACTAGCCTTGCAGAATGGTCGGTCAGCAGGGACAGCTCACTGGGGACCACGTGCTCCCACAAGGCACTCGTGTGACCTCTGCAAGGCAATGGGCCTTCGAGACGCTCTAGAATCAAGGTGCCAGATGGTGGCCACCAGCGCCATGTGGCTGCTGTGTGCCCAAATGGAGTGAACCTGAACTGAGAAGTACTCTTGATGTAAACACACACCACACCTGAAGATTTAGCACAAAACCATATAAGACATCCCATTAATAACACTTATGCCGGTTACATGTGCAGTGGAAGTATTATGTAAAATACATTATTAAAATCAATTTTATATCAACAGAAGAATGGATAAATTAAATGCGGCACAGGTGTAGAATGGAATTTATTTGCTTTTAAAAATGAAGGAAACTCTGACACACTTCACAACATGGATTCCCTTAACAGCAGTGTGCTCAATGAAATAAGCCAGTCACAAAAAGATAAACACTGTATGATTCTACTTATACGAGGGCCCTAGAGCACCCAGGGGACTATGATCACATCGGAGAGATGTGGGTGTAATTAACTGTGCATGGAGAAAGTGGGGTCGCCACAGCAATGTCAGATAGCAGGTGACTGCCTTGCTAGGCTACGGACACTTGGAGAGAAGAGACCCGTTATCCTGCCGTCCGTCCAGTAGCGTCAGAGTGAGGACTAGCCCATAGCCTGCACCCCACACAAGTGTTTGTGAAGGAGAGAAAGGCAGGGAGGCTTCCTGGGTGAGAGAGAAGAGACCAGAAAGTGGCTACCGACCCCCTTGCACGGAAACAGTGATCCCAACAGAATCAGTGGCTGCCCCTCGGCGGCGCTTGTCAGGTGCCAGTTGCTCGAGCGGAGCTCCCGGCACCCCCATGAGGTGCACCTACCTGCTGGCCATCCCACAGACACGCGGGGAGTCGCTCCCTGACCCAGCCCCAGAGCGCACCCTGCTCACCAGGGCTGGGCGCCATAGCTCCCTGAGGCAGCAGCTCCAAGCTCGCGTTCCATATTTCTGCCATTCCCGGTTCCTTTCTGTGCAAGAAATGCTGCCAGCCCCATTCGTCACTTCCAGGCCTCGTGTAAGCCCTTCATATTGAGCCTGGTGCAGCGTTTGTGTCCTTACAGCCTCACGTAGCCCACCATCAGGTGGACAAAATATAACTACATGCATTAGGCTAGCCGGCTTTAGGGGAAGCCATTCTTATCATGGTAAAGCTAGTCTTAAAATTCTGAAAGTAAGTTTTGTATTTTTGTCAGATGCAGTGTGTCATTATAAGACCTTACGTAACATAACGCGTATATGTTCTGTACCTCTGTCCCTTTCTTCTCTCTCTCTCCCTCTCTCTGACACACACACACACACACACACACGCACAGAGACAATTGAGTAGTCCATAAATCCCTTTCCTAAACTCTTCATAAGATGTCTGTGTCATATGGAATGAAATTATTGTGAGTCCAGACTAATAGAAATGAATAATGGAATAAATAGATAAGTCAATAAATAGGGCAGAAAAGACACTTTTACCAAAAATTTCCAATAAATTCAGAAGGAATGTGGAAAACAATCATCAGGCAAACCTCACATCAGGATGGTTACAGGCATCTAC
This sequence comes from Hystrix cristata, assembly GCA_004026905.1. Taxonomy (NCBI): domain Eukaryota; kingdom Metazoa; phylum Chordata; class Mammalia; order Rodentia; family Hystricidae; genus Hystrix; species Hystrix cristata. The sequence goes on from PVJO010001909.1 coordinate 55,251, forward strand.
CAAACATTTGGGAAAAAAAGAATATTCGCAGTTTTATATGCCTCCTCCAAGATATTTATTAATTATGACGAGAAAAACAGTAACCTCACTGATTCTTACATTTACTTATTGCATTTCTTACTAATACTTACTTTATGTTAGTTACTACTTCTATCCGAAGACATCTTAGAATGGAAAGAGTGACTAACATAAAAGCAGAAGCCACCATAAGCTGACGCTGAGGGTCACAGGGCCAGCGGCGATGCGCACCCCAGCACACGCCCTGACACGGGAGCTGTGGAGGAGCAGGGACCCGGCTGGGTGCTTCTGCCTCCACACCAACTCAGAGTGGGAGACACCCTACAAAATAACCGACTAGTGCTGTTCAGAAGTGTCAAGGCCAAGGAGACTAAGGAAAGGCTGGGAAGCTACCACAGATTACCAAAGATGAAGGGGGCAGAGCTCCACGCAGTAGGGTTTCTAGACCAGTTCCAAGACAAAGGATGCAGAGGATTAGTCCATCTTCCATTACTGTACGAAAACACCGGGTGCTGGGGACTCTGTAAAGAAAAGAGGCTTATTTAGCTCAGAGTGCGGAGGCTGAAAGTTGAAACTATGTGGCGCAGGTGCTGGTGAGGCCCTCGCTGGGGACACCACAGCCTGTTGGACTGCGTGAGGCACAAGAAAAAATATGAAGGAGAGCTCCTTTGGTGAGAGAGAAATTCACAGCAGCCAGGAGAGGCTGGTCATGGATTTTTGTAACAAGTTCTCAAGAGAACTACCTGGGTTCCAGTGAGAACCCCTTGAGTCCCTTCCAAGAGTGTCCCAGGGACCAAGCAGCCTGCTGCTGGCCTCGCCACCAGGTCGGGACCAAGCTTCCCACCGCACCCAGACTGCAGCAGGGGGCAACGGGGGAATCCGAGTGAAGCTTAGTTAGCTTAGTTAACAATGTCTACCAAAGTTGTTTCTTAATATTGCCAGGGGAAGATAATACAGCCACTCTCACTTGTTTTTGTGAGCTTTCTGCAAGTCAAAAATGGTATCGAAGTAAAAGGTGAACATAAATCAAGACCCCCAGGTCAGACTTGCTCCCGCAACTCTCTCTCCTGTTGGCAGAGCCGAGTCCTGAGTTCTGGTTCTTGCCGCTCTGTCCTGCCGCTCTGTCCCTCCATCCCAGGCCCCCGCCCGGCGCCAGCCAGGGTCAGGGCACATTGACCTGCGTCACTCCCCTTTTGGAAGAATTAAGATCTTTGTTTGCGGAGCTGATAGAGAATCTGCTGCTGGATTTTTTGAAATGATGAAAGTAGTACGTGCTCCTTGTAACGAGTCAAAGGAAGAACAGGCATAAAGAAATCAGCAATACATGACTCACCCTTCCACAGGCCTTCCCGCCCAGAGGCAGCCATCGTTAGCGACTGTCGGCAGCCTGCCAGCTCTCCCCACACTCATCTCACACGGTCACAGATTTGTGGTTTTCTTTCCTACCTGAACAAAGAAGAGGAGTCAGATCACAAGTACCGTTCTGAGCTTGGCTTTTATTCTCACATGTATTTCTTAGATATAGAGATACAGAACTCTGTAGAGAGGTAGAACTCCACCTAATTCTTATTCCAGTGTTCTAGGACCTGACTATACTGTGTTGAACCAGCCAAGCTCGTATCAGTGGATACCTGCCGTATGTCCAGCTTTTGCTACTACATGTGTAACAATGATCTACCAGCACTTTTGTTGTTAAAAAGTAGTCCCCGGAAGGAAAAACGGCTGAGACACAGTGTTCCCACATTCTTACTTTAATAAATGCTCGCCTGTTGCTTTCTGTAGCTCCTTTAATAGCCACATTTCCACAGTGAGCAGGAAAGAGTGACTCTTCCCAAACCTTCACACATGTCCTTCACCCAGTGCGGCTTTTTGCAAGGCCCACTATTTCATTTCCCACCTAATTAAAATGTTGTTTTTGACATTTATCTTTTTGAAATAAAATTGTGTTATATTAGGGATTTTTGTTAACTAAATAGATTTTAGCTGCTCTTGTTGCCAAGAAGATGGCTAGAGGAGATGGTAGATATGTTCACCTGCTCACTAGATTGAGTGTTTGATTATGTATACGTATCCTAAACAGCATTTTTTTAAACTTTTATGTGTATAATAAAATTTATTTTTTAAATGTTACTTTTAATATACATTCAATTTCTCTATGTATTTGGACCTATTTCAAATTAACTGATCTTCGTTTTTTTTTTCTGCCATTCTATTGTTTCTTTGTGGTGATTTCACATTGTTTTACTCCTATAAAACAGACTACCCAACTCCATGCTCCTTTTCTAAAGTTCTCTTAGCGATTCTTACTTAGTAATTTTTCCTTTACAAATTTAAAAGAATTTCTGACAACTTAGATAAAACGTACTGGAAGTATTCAGAATTGCATCACATTTACAAAGTAAGTATATGACATTTACTATTGTTTTTTGTATATTAAACATTTAAATAATGTATAAATGTGAATGATATGTGTATTACTTTTCTGTCATTGCTATGACAAAACACCCGACACCCAAAATTAGGGCAGGAGAAGTTTATTTAGCTCACAGTTTGTAGAGGTTTCAGTCCACAATCAGCTGGGTCCAAGGCAGGGTGGCATGGCAGAGAGGCAGAAGGCAGCAAGGTAAGTAAGGTAAGCAACACAAGGGGTAGGCAAGCCTCTTTCTGTCCCTTGTATTTTATCCAGGCTGCCTGGCTTTAGGGTGGGTAGCAGTCCCACCCTTAATCCTAAGACCCTTAATCCTAGCATCTCATCCTTGATCCCAGCAGAACTATGCCTAGCCAATCAGTGGACTAATTTAGTAATCACACACTCTACATCCAGCCCCACCTATGAGCACATGAAGATTTGGGGGGCACAACTGGACACAAACCATAACAATATGCACATATATTTATCAAATATTTGTATTTTACAATATAAATATTTCTCTCCATAACCATGTCTCTCCATTTAACCAAGACTTGATTTACATCCTACAAAAGGACTGTAAATTTTTTTGTGTGTGTATTTTGAAACTTTTTGATAAAATTTATTTTTTAGAGATTTTATATTTTGGAAAGTATTTTATCCCATTCCCATAAAAAACTGTAGTTGATACTAAAAAAGAAAACGTTGTTATTTTTGGAAGGTTGATTTTGTTTCCAGTCATTTCTTTAAATATTCTAATTCAGTTATTTATTTTAGCAAAAGCCCTCAGTGTCCTATACATAGAAAATCTCATCATCACCAAAATAGAAGATCCCCATAAGGGTAGAGGTCTTTACTTAGCTCTTTAGTAGTATAGTCCAGGCTTGGCAGATAGTAAGCACTCAACACACACTTGGAGTACTCAATAAATAATATAATAATATTCAAAAGAAACAAAGAGAAGGGGGAGGGAAGGAAAGAAGGGTGTCAATCACACACAATCTGTTACGGAGCTGTCCTTAATGTATGAGTTTCGACCTCCAGCCACAGTCAGAGAGCCTTGGGACAGTCTCGCGGATCTGAAGGCAGTAGCTAGGTGGCTAGCTGACTGTCACCATGAGCCAAGTCTCCCTGTCAACCCGCAGTAGACACATAACATCAGCAAGCAAAAGATCCTACTATCTCAGGCGGCTAAACCATGTGACCTTGACAACGTGGCTGACAAATCAACTTATCTTATTGACTGGACAACTGGTGTCTGACGGCCTTTCAGACAAGTAAAGCTCTGAAGTGGAAAATACACATGTAAATGAAAGGGCTAGCAAACACTGCTTCACCAGCGCAGAAGGACAGCAGAGGGTGGAGGACAGAGTTGCAGTGTGAGTCAGGAAACTTCCCGGAGGAAGGTCCCACTCAGTTCACTGGCGGAGGTGGCCAGGTGACACCCACTAGACTACAGGGCGGTGGACACCAAGTAGAAATATGGGCAGAAGGCTGCGGTGCCACAGGCAGAGTGGGAAATAGTCTGACCAGCTGGAAAAAGTCTTCTGTAGAACCAACCTTCGGCCTTGTCTCAACAGGCAAGTCCAGAGGTGCCCACAGCAGAAAGCATGTGGCATCATATCCTCCACTAATCTCTACTAAGGGTAGTACCATACAAAGATGGACAGATGGATGGATGGACAGATGGATGGACAGACAGATGGATGGACAGACAGATGGATGGACAGATGGATGGACAGACAGATGGGTGGATGGATGGACATATGGATGGATGGACATATGGATGGATGGATGGATGGATGGATGGATGGATGGATGGAGTGACAGGCAAAGTCCAGAGAGAGAGGCCCATTTGAAGGACTGGGTCCAAGAAAGGGTATAGCTATTCAGAGAAATTCTCCAGTTCCACCTGTTCCTTCTTATATTCTGCACACCGCCTAGAGCCAGGAGGCAAGGCTGCTCCTTGGCTTCACTTGCTGGAAGATTTAATGGGGACAGAAGGGCCCAGACTTAGGCATGACCAACATAGTGGAGGGTGACCACCTTGCCGGCTGGAAACACAGGAGGGCACACAGGATGGCGAGGAAGCAGAGCTGGCTCAGGTTCCTGTGGGACACAAGGGCCTGGCCCTCCTGAGAAAGGTGGGGTAAGGGCCCCGAGAAGGGTGAGGCTGACACCCGTGTCACAGGGTCACCAGGCAGAGACCCAAGCTCAGGGGAAAGAGGTCTTGGGGAGGAGCTGCGAGGCCAGCATCTCGGGAGTGCATGAGAAGGCGCTCCGTGCTGGGGGCAGGCAGAAGGAGAAACCAAGGGAGCAGCATCAGTGACAGAGGAGGTAGCGAGTGCCTCCAGGCACACAGAGGTCCACGGGCCTGGGCTGGTCCTCCTGAAACACATATTTTGGTGTAATAGGATACGAATGTGATGGAGCAGAGAGAAGAGATTGAAGTCAGAAAAGCTTAGCATTATATATTCTATTGTCTTAATTGTCCCATTTCACTTTTTAAAGATGCTGGTCACAGTCCTACATTAATTTCATGGCCCATTTTGAAAACACACAGCTCTGCTCTGCCCGCCCACACCCACCTGGATGGCCACTTTGCACCATCCTTCCCTGTGGGTAAATCTGCAGAGCAGTGGGTTCTCTGGCTGCCTCTGATGGGACAGGAAAGGGACAAGGCAAACATGTGCGGCCATGAGAGGACCTGCCACGGGGCCAGTGGCCACAGAGGCTGGCCAGTGTATCTAGGCTGCTCCCACGTCCTGTGTCCTGTGCTCCAGAAGTGTCCTGAGTCCTCTCCAGGAGGGCACTTTTGCTGCAACCAGGACATGTTCTCTGCATGTGCGTACCTTATGTGAGAATGACAGGAAGCTATTCAGAAACTCTTCTACCAGATACGGAATTGCTCACTGGCCAAAAGATGAATTGTTAAGGTTGAGAAACTCTTACAATGCCCAGTTATACTTTATGCCCTCTCTGCAGGTAACTGTCTAACAGGTTCTCATGTGCACTTGTTCTTGGGCATTGAGAGAATGTTGCAGCAAAATATCAGAGTATGTTGAGCACTGTGGGAGTAGCTCAGAAGTGAGCACTTGCCTGGCATACACAGGGCCCTGGCTTCACGCCTCAGCACCACCGAAGTACATATATGTATGTAGCAATCAGATTATGTTTTCCTCCCTCCCTTATGGTTTCTTTTCTTCCCTCCAGTGCTTGGCTCATTCAGGAAGCAGCAATTGAGGAGGCATCCTGGAGGAGGGAACATTTAGGTTGGGATTTGAAGAATCACCTTCAAATGGGGGAATCATTTCAGGCTAGAGTAAATATAAGAAAGCAGAAAGTAGCCAAGGTAATAATTGCAAGAATTTAAAGATCTTTTTTTCAGTACTGGGACTCAAACCCAAGGCTCACGCACGTTAGGCAAGCATTCTACCACTGAGTCACATTCCCACATTCCACCACATTAAGCCTGAACTTAAAGATAGTAATTGTTTTTATGCTCAATTCTAGAATCAGGCAATATTTCATTCTGAGTAAATGTTCCAATGGGCTGAACAAGGTGCTTTGGTTTTATAGATAGAAAAGGGGTGAAGAAAGAAGAAACTAAAGGCAAAAAAACCCAAGAGATGGATTGTTCATTTCGAAGTGACTTTCCTTGTGAGGTGGGGACAAAGAGACAGAAAAACAAGGAAAGAACTGATCGGTTAACATCAACCTGCTTTGGGTTGTGTTTTAGCAGAAGGCTCCGAGCTCTTCCTGGAACGTGTCAGTGGGCCCCGGATGGCAGAGGATGTTCTGGGGTGAGTGTGGGGAGGGCAGGGAGCCTGCAGAGCTGGACTACAGACAACGCCTCGGCCCGCAGGCTCTGGGACCCCGCTGGCTAACCCTAACCCTAACCCCTAACCCTAACCCTAAGTGAAATTAAGTGACTTGATCATAAGCACTGCCACCAGCATGGTCGCCACGGAGAGACTAACGGCTGGCTGGGGACCCAGCGTGAGCACTCTGAGCCGGGGTGCCAGGGAGGACTCCCACGGAGGGGAAGGAGCAGGGCTGTGAGCTTTCATCACCTACTCAGAAATGTGAGCACTTTAAAACTCGGCAGATAGAGCTGACACAGAGGCACACACCTGTACTCCCAACTACTCAAGAGGCTGAGTCAGGAGGATTGCTTGAGTCCAGGAATTTGATTTGAGGCCAGCCTGAGCAACATAGTGAGATACTGTCTCAAACAAACAAACAAAAACCTTAGGAATTATTTCTGAAAGTTTCCATTTAGTTTTTAAACCACAGAAAGCAAACCTCAGTCAGGAGGCCCCACCATCCCCGTGTCTCTCAGTTACTGGGTCTCCTGATAGGGTCACAGGAGGTCCTGTCCACGGAGTGTTCAGATCAAACATGACCAACCCCACCTCCTCCTCTAAGTGCACTCCGGGTGGACTTCTGGTCACAGCGGCTCTGAGGCCGCAGGTGGGACAGTGAGGAGCCTGAGGGCTAGTGCCACCCGCCCGCTTCCTGGGGCTCAGCCAGCCCCAGGAGGCTGTGAAAGCCCTGCACATCGTGGCCGGGATCACCCCACTATCCCCTCGAGACACAGGTAAACTCGGGACGGTGGGTGCTGTGTCAGAACCACACAATACAAGCCACACAGCTCTGTGTGCCGAGCACCCCTCTGTCGGCACCGGGCTGCAGGCTTGGGGGTGACAATGCACGGCTGGTGGCAGAACCGGGCTGTCGGCAGCTGGGTCCCCCTCACCCGAGACTATAGCAGCAGCGGCGGGAGACTGCTCCCCTCCCGGCCCAGGGCTCCTTCCACCCTCTTTGTTCATACAAAAGCAGAAAGGAAGGGGCGGGAGCAAGGCCCTGTCTCCCGCAGAGGGCTATGGACACAGACCGGCCGCGGCGCTTCCTGGCCACCTTCCCAGCTCCGGCAGCCTGCGGCGTCTGGCCTGCGTGCCTGGCGGCTGTGGCGGGGGAGGCAGCGCTGTCCTTTCTGCAGAGAGCACCTCCAGATCCAACATGTCATCATGAGACCTAGCGGTGAGGCTGACCCCATAAACCACCCCACGCAGTCAATGGGACGCGGACACTCAAGGAGTGTGCCCGACAGAGGCAGCGGACGCCGGTGGCCTCTCCTGTGCGCCCAAGTCCTCCTCTGTGCCCAGGGATGTTAGGACCAAGGTGGCAGGAGAGGCCTGTGTGAGAAAAGAGGGACCCGGCTCCCCACTTGCTGCCATTTCAAGGACCACAGAAGAGAGCAGAACATGAAACACCTGTGTCTAATGGCGCCAAAGCCGCACTTGAGCCACCACTGTGCTCTGGGACCAGGCGGTGTGTCCAGCAAAGCGGGACGTGTGCGGGCAAACCAGCGGAGTTTAACTGAAGGCTGCAGGAGCTAGTTACAGCACTGACTCATGGCAGTTACTGCGTGACTCATGGCAGAGACGCCCTCACGCTGAGGCCGCGGACCTGTGGCTCAGGGTGCTACTGGGGCCTGAGTGGGGGCCGCAAGAGCTTCGAGACGCTTCTTTCGCAGCATCCTGGCTGGCAGGCCCCGTTCCTCCACCATGGTGGTGTGGTGTGTGCGGCTGTCCCATGAAGGAGGGCTCCAGGGCTCCCAGGACAGGAGCTCAGATCTGGGCCGACCCGCACAGTGTGACACGTCACACACGGGGTGCTCTGGTCAGTACCGGTGTTGCCTTGTCACTCGTTTCATCGAATCCTGTCTGATGGTCCGCAGAGAGGTGGGTACTGGTCCGGGCCTGGGATTGGCAACTGCCCTGCAGGAAGCCAGCGTAGCCTGCAGGAGAGTGGGGGCTCGTGGTCATGTGTGATGGGGAAGCTATTCCCACCACTGAGAGCTGTTCCTGCCACCCTGATCCTGCCACTAACCCTAACTCACGTCCTCAGTCTTCAAATCTGGGAAATCCAGGATGACTTACACAGCCCATGTGACCAATGGAAACGCAGATTACGCACTGGCAGGAGTTCTGGACTTATCCACAAAGAGCTTTTGTTTTGTAACAAGACTGGGTGATTTCTAAAGAACGTGTTTATTGGGCTTACGGTTCTAGAGGCTGTAAACCCTGAAAGCATGGAGCCGGGATGCAGTGAGAGCCTTCTCCCTGGGCCCTAACATGGCAAAGGCATCATGGAGCAGACAGCAAGTGGCCTGGCTCAGACCTTTCTCTTCTTAGAAAGCCATGATGATACAGTGGGCACCTGGGGACCCGTCCTCAGGACCTCATCTGACCATCTCACCAAAGACCTCACCCCCAGTGCTGTCACCACAAATTTGGGGATAAAGTTCCCAAAGCATGAAATTTTGTAAGCACAGTCCAACCACAGACTCGCCCTCAAGGTCCCAGCACCATGCAGGAAAAGGCCAGGGATGGCTGCTTCAGCCAAAGTGTCGCCTGCGCTCCTGGCCCATGCCAGCCTCACTGACCTGCAGTGCAGTGCACCGTCTTGGACAGCCAGCTCAGTCAAGCCTTCAGACGAATGTTGCGCCAGCTGACATCTGACGGTACCTACACGCAGGGGCACTGTGAAGAGAGACCACCCAGCCAGCCCTTCCAGAATTCCTGACTTGTGGCCTGGTGTGCAAAGCAAAGTGGCTCTTGGAAATGGCTGCCTGGAACAGAGGACCAAAGCACAGTGGGGGTCACCGTCAAGGGCCCTTCACTGGGGTGCTGGGAGGGGAAAGTCAAGGAAGCTCGCTGAAAAAATGAGCACCTATGTGATGACTAGGAGTCAGGAAAGGTGCTGGAGAGGTAAGATGGCGGATGTCCCAAGTAGGAAAAGCCCAAGTGAAGGCCTAGAGATGAGAGAGGGCTCATCTCCCTGTGGGGGAGAGACAGGAAAGATGGTGAAGAGATTAACCGAGATGGGCACACAGCACAGGGCGCTGTGACACGCAGCCCTCAGAAACCCCTGCCCTGCCCACACCCTCCCTGACTCCCAGCAAGGCCTGCAGAGCAGGAAGACCCCAAGGTGGCCTGCTGGTCTCTCACGGGGTCATGATAGGTCAGGCACTGAAGCAGCTCTCTTCCAAGGCAATCCCTCAATCCACCTACCTGGGGTTGGAGGGGCATTTCATTACCGCACGAAGGAACAATGAGGGTGATTACAGCAGTCAGGTCCCACGCCAGCTGAGGAAACGTGGCCCTCAGTGAGCAGGCATAGGTCCTAGAGAAGGGTCAGAAGCCAAGAGGAAGGGAGCCTGGAATGGAGACCTTTGGGATCTGGCCGGAGATTCTCTCTGGAAGCTAAGAGTGTTTATCACCTAGTGCAGAAGGTCTGGCCTGCAGTCCTGGCCACCAGGCGACACTACTTGGTTTAAAGTCTGTAAAATCTCACTCTGCAACTTCAGGGCAACTCAACAGTGACTTCTCAAACTTCAGTGAGCAGCCACATCATGGGAGGACCTGAGTAACGTGGATTCTGCATCAGGAAGTTGGGGAAGAGCCAGGATCCTGCACTCCTAGCAAGCTCCGGGTGACACCCACGTGGCTGGCCTAGGGACCACGCGTCGAGCAGGAGGAACTATCCAAAGAAGACAGGCCATCATTCGCCCAAATCCTCACCAAGGTGTAGCAAACAGAGACTTTGTCCGTAACTGAAAAAAGAAAAGTAAAAAATTGACCAACACTCATTATTACAAGAAACTACGATAAAACTGAGAACCAATCAAGTAGTTTATTACCGAGATTATATTATCATGGCTGTGTAGCAGTTTTCTATTACTACATAACAAATGATAAACGTCTATTACTGCATAACAAACTTTATAGCTTCAAACAACACCCATTTTTTATCTCATCCTTCTGTAGGTCAGAAGTCCAAGCAAGTCACTTAGGTTTTCCGCCGAGTCACACGAGGCCAAAGACACGGACTCTTTCTGGCGTCTCGGGAAAGGAGCCAGTTCAGCTTTGTCCAGATCACTGGCCCAGTTCAGTCCCCTGAATCGCTCTTCTCTGGCTGGCTGTTGGCTGAGGGTTAGTTCCTTTAAGACGCCCTTGCACAGGCATTGTCCCACAGCCCCCATTATCTCAAAGCCAGCCACAGAAATCCACTGTCAGACTCCCCTGATTTCCTTTTCTGCTACCAGCCAGAGGAAACTTGGCTTGCGAGTTTCCCTAGGTTAGACCTGTCTCGATCATGGACCCCCTTCAGGTGGACTAGTGAACAACCTCAATGGCATCTGTAAAATCCTCTGTTGTGTGAAGTGACATCATTCCGGGAGTGACGCCAAGAGGCTCAGTGCACAGCCACCACCTCAGAATGCCACCCACGGCAAGCTGGAAGTGGACACCTTGGGCAGAAATTGTCCTGTGGGGAGCCAGGCATGGTGGGGCATGCCTGTAATCTCAGTCCTTGGGAGGCTGAGGCAGGAGGATCGCCATGAGTTCAAGGCCAGCCTGGACTACATAGCGAAACCCTGTCTTGAAAAAAAAAAATTGTCCAGTGGCAATCCAAACATTATTGAGCAAACCAAGTGGGTGATCCTCAGTCACATCATCAAAAAAGGACTTGACATTAATTTCCCACTCAACAGGATCTATGAAGAGGGCAAGAGAAAATAGGGCCCCTTAGTTAAACAAACCAAACAAAGGCCTAAATCAGTTGGCAGTATCTCTAGAAATAGGATGTCATCAAAAGAAGAAAAACTAGAAACATTTGTCTTCTCTGAAAACGCTTCATCTCAGTAGCAGCATCAGAGAATTATGAAGTACTTTATGTTTCCAACGCAAAATCTAGCAGATGAAGGTGATGCTGCCTAGAAAATGAACCACTCTGTCGTGGCAGCATTCGTCCTCCAGCACCAGCTAGACGTGGCTTCATGCGGGCCTCCCTGATGCAACAACTAGAAACACCAGTGGCGTGAATCTCATAATCCGCCTTTGTGCCAGGTTTGACTCTCCAGGGTTGCTTCTAAAGCCCATGTGTGGAAGGCTTGGGCTCCAATCTGTGGAGCTGCTGGGAAGTGGTGCAACCTAGGAGAGGTGGTTCTAGAGGAGCAGATTAGTTCTTTGGAGTGAGATGCTCTTGAAGGGGACATTAGGACCCTGGCGCATCCTCTCTCTCTACTTCCCATTTGCCTGCTGTGAGGTGGGCCATTTTGTCTGCCATGTGCTCCTCACCATGCTGTTCTGCCTCACCTCAGGCCCAAAGCCACAGTGCCACCCAGCCATGGACTGAAACCTCTGAAATCGTGAGCCAAAATGGGTCTTTCCTCCTGTTCCACTGATTTTCTCAGGTACTTTGTCAAAGCAACAGACAGCTAACTAATACCCCTTATGTTATGGTTTGTGCCTAAATGTCTCCCCAAAGCCTCATGCAGAAAGAGGAGGCTGGATCAGGGGTGACCGGATCTTGTGAGTGTGTGATACTGGGATTAAGGGCATGTGATTACTAAATCAATCCACTGATTGGCATGGCACCACCCTAATCCTAGCAACAAAAAACATGGATAAAATATAAGACGTGGGAAGAAGCTATATAGGTCCTTTGCTTACCTTGCTGCCTCCTGCGTGTCTGCCCTGCCACCCTGCCTCAGATCCAGCCAATTCTGGATTGAAACCTCTACAAACTGTGAGCTGAATTAACCTTTCCTCCCTTCACTTTGGGTGTTGGGTATTTTGTCTCAGCAATGACAAAAAGGTAACTAAAACACCTTATTAACTGCCATTCTGAGCAAATCCAATGTACATGACCCTGATTAAAAAAAAAAAAGTTTTACCTTTCAGAGAAAATATGTCTTTTTGTTAACCTTTTAGGAACTATTCTCAGGTTAAACTGGTGAGATGTATCGATTTCTGACAGTTAATGAGGACACTGCAGTGTGTGGGCAGCTCCATGAGCTCTGTGGGTCCATGACAAGTTCAGGTCACAACCCCGCCCTAAGTCGAGGTTCGAGGTGTGTACAGAAAGGAGCAAGTGAAATGCGCAGGTCTCTAGGGACAGCAAGACGCTGTGGAGTCACACGCAGTGTCCCCACACTACAGCACACCACAAAATTTCTTCTTCTTCCCCTTCCCAGTCCAGACCTATCCCCAAACAGAGGTGACACACTTTTCAAAAAAAAAAAAATATTCAGGGTGTGAGTTTTTTTCCCAAGGATGTCATTGATACCAATAAACTGTTTAAAGTCTGCAGTCTGGTGAATTTGGCACACACATGCTAGGAAATCATGGTCAGGAGCCAAGACACAACATCACCTACAGAGGGTTCCTTGGCCCCTTCGCAGCAGCGCCAGCCCCAGACCTCCACCAACCTGGTTTTTGCTGGGAAGGTTTGTTTGCATTATTAAACTTGTATGTAAAAGCCAAAAGATGCGTACTCTTCTAGCTTCCTCCCTCAGCGTAATCATCCTGAGAGTCCTTCCTGTTTCGTGCATCAGCAGCTCGTTCCTTCTCATTGCCGAGCAGCGATCCCCCGTGTGGACGCACCAGAGTGATGATCCACTCACTTCCCAACACACATCCGGGGATTTTCCAGCTTGAGGTATTGTGAACGGCCTTCTATGAACAGTCACCCATGGGTCTCTGTGCAGAGATTTGTTTAGCTTATTGGGGGCAAATACCTAGAAGTGGAGAAAAAGGGGTCGTGGGACAGCCATATGCTTCACTTTAGGAGTTTTTTAAACTCTAACAGTTTTCCAACATGTTCACACCACTTCCGATCCCACTGAGGCTGATCCGGTGTCGTCAGTCTCTGCTGTCCATCCTAGCGGCTGTGCAGTGACAGCTCAGTGTTACCCTGACAACTGAGGCTGTGACAGTTTGCGTGTGGTTTCTGGCCATTTCTATATCTTCTTTGGTGAACTGTCTGTTCAAATAACTTACCCACTTATACATTGTGCTTTCTGCCTTTGTAATATTGTGTGCTGTTTATGGATTATAGTTACAAGTCCTTTGTCAGAACAGGTGCTGCTAGTATTCTCTTCCATTCCCTGACTTGCCCTGTCATTTTCTTCATGGTGTCTTTTGAAGAATAAAAGATTTTGATAAGGTCCAATTTATCCATTTCTGTGGCTTCCGCTTTTTGTATTCTGTGTTTAAAAACTGTTTGCCTGCTCCAGGTGCCAAAGATTTTCTCCTACATTTTCTTCTGAAAATTCGTGTCTATGATCATTTCAAGTGAATTTGTATATGAAGTAGGGTGAGGGATGATGTTTGTTTGTTTGCCTGTTTGGTTGGTTGGTGGATTGGCTGGCTGGCCGATTTGTTGGCTGGCTGGCTGACTGGCTGGCTGGTTGATTGATTGTTTGGCTGGTTGCTTGTTTGGTTGGTTTGTTGGCTGGCTGTTGGCTGGTTGTTTGGTTGGCTGGTTGACTTGCTGTCTCTACAGTCATTCACCTAAAAAGACTTTTCTTCCCCTACTGAACTGAGCTGCTGTTTTGTTGGAGACCCAGCCACACCGGCCATACCTGCCTCTGCTGTGCCCAGCAACCGGCACGTCCCACCTGACCCGTGCTGCTTGACCACAGCAGCTCTGCAGAATGTCTAGGAATTGTGTGACCTGCCCTCACACTTTTAAAAAATTGCTTTGACTGATCAAGGTCCTTTGCATTTCTGTGTGAGTTTTAGAGCTAACTTCTCAAATTCTACCTCGCTGAGATTTTAAGTTGGATCGCACTGAACCTGCAGCTCAGTGTGAGGGACCGTGTCTGTGTTAGCACCACTTAGCCTCCCAACCAAACGAGATTTAGAGTGTTTTCTCCACGTGTTCAGGCCTTCGCAGTCTTCTGTAGTTTTCTTTGCAGAAGACTTCTACATCTTTTACTAGTTACATGTTAAAATATTTTATGTAGACTTGCAATAAATGGAATTTTTTAAGTTTCATTTTCAAATTATTTGCTGCTAGTATATACACGTTATTGGTTTTTATATCTTGCGGCTTATGCTAGTGGTTTTGTAGCCTCTAGAGAGAGTTTTGTTTCTTCCTCAGAAATATTTATGCCTTTTACATCTTTTTTGTCTTAAATCATGATCTCTTAGATCATGCGAACAATGCTGACTAGAAATAATGAACGAGAGAGAGAGAGGCTGCCACAGCTTGTTCCTGATCATAGAAAGTACTCAATATCTCAATAGTGAATACTGTTTTAATCCTAGGTTGTTTACAGATGTCAGTTATTGATCAAAGAAGTCTCCTTTTTTTGCTTAGACTTTTGGTGAAAAAACAATTCCACTATCACGGTGAGGTTTAACACGCCTCTCTCGGCAGCTTATTGGCCAATTACAAACAACAACGGCAGACACAGAGAGGAAATGTGTGCACCATCATTATGTGGCTTAACCTAATTACCATTTAACTGTCACTACACATTCTTTTCAAGCACACATAGAAAATTTAGACAAATTATGTGCTGGGCCAAAATAAGACTCTCAGAAATTCTGAACTATCTGAAGTCATACAAAGTAGGTTCTCTGATCGAAACAAAATTAAATTAGAAATCAATAACACATCTAGAATCCCCCCCAATATTTGGAAATTATATTACCTACTTCTAAATAACGCATATCTTGAAAAATAAATTACAAAGAATTTATAAAACATTTCAAATTGGCAGATGATAAAAATAGAACATATTCAAATGTGTAAGAGGCAGCTAAAGTAGTGCTAGGAGGAAAGTTTATACTTTTTAAAGACTTATATTAAAAAAGAGGAGACAGTCTAAGCTTAAGAACCTGAGATTCCACCTTGAGAAACTAAAAAGTAAAAGAGAGAGAAGAGAGGGAGAGAGAGGGGGAGAGAGAGACCCAAAGTGGAAAAAAATAGAAATCAACAAAATAGAAAACAAACATCAAACATTACAAAAAAATTACGTTAAATCCTGGTACTTTAACAACAAGAAAATAGATAAACTTAGAGTGACTTAATGAAGAAAAAATAGTAACCTAACACAAACAGCAAGTATCAGAAATGAAAGGCTGGCTCTCGGCCCAGATATTACAGATGTTAAAAGGATAACAACCCAATTTTGTGAGCAACTTTATGCCAATCAAGTCGGCAACTCAATGAAATCAACAAATTCCTCTGAAAGTACAATTTGACAAAGTTCACGTAGATGAAAAGGAAAATCTGAATAGCCCTGTATCCATTACAGAACTTGAATTTGTTGTCCTAAACCTTCGCGCTGAGGGAACTCCAGGCCTGGATGGTTTCACGAGAATTCCAGCAAACATTAAAAGGAGCAATAAAACTCGAGTACACAAACTGTTCTGGGAAACAGAGGCGGAGTGAACACATCCCAGTCTGTTTTATGGGAGCAGCATAACCTCACACCAAAACACAACAGAATATTACCAAATAAAAGGACTTTGTCAAAGCACTAAAGTTAACAGGCTAACACTCCCGAGAGTTGCCGAGCGGCTGCCTGCACCAGCGTCGCAGAAATGACTCACTGAAGCCGGCGAGAACAAGCTCAGACTCCCAGTTCACTGTGTTAAGCGTCATTCCACGGCGAGGTTTAGGTGCTTGTCACATTGGGTAATGCGTTATTTTTTTTAAAAAAGAAAATAAAAACTAAACCTGGGCAAAGGAACACAGAAAACCAAATTAGCTGGGCTCCAACTATAGTAACGAGGACCCTGGAGGAGCTGTGCGTGTGGAGAAGGGATTCACGAGAGAAGGGACCCGAGCCCACTGCCACTGGGCCCAGGGGCGGAGGGTACAGCATGTGCACGGGAACTGTTTGAAGAAGGCCCCACGGTTTCTGTTTTGGCAGGTTTTCTCACTGTGATCTCCACCACGTGAGGTCTGTGTTAGTGGAAGCAGAATCCCTTCAACTAGTGATTAAGAACCGGGCACTGGGCGGGGTGTACCTCAGTGGTGGAGAGATTGCCTAGTATACACCAGGACCTGGGTTCCATCTGCAGCGGAAGGAAGCGGGGAAAGGGAAGGAAGAGGAAGGGAAGGGAAGGGAAGGAGGAAGGACGGGAGAAGGCAGAAGGAAAGGAGGAGGAGGGAGAGAAGGAGGGAGGGAGGGAAAGAAGAAGGTGAGAAGGAGGGAAGGAAGGAAGGAAGGAAGGAATGATCGGCCTATGGCCCAGAGGGTACAGGTCTCCCAAGGCTCTGGCCATACAAACATGTCACCAGGCGTTGCGTGATGCGCGGGGGCAACAGCACGGCCGCTCGAAGCACTCCGCTGGTGGCCCTGCGAGCAGACGAGCGCACCTGCGGAGCGCCGCGGGGGCCACAGATCAGGAGGTGCAGCCTGACAAAGGACTTTCTGGCTGGCAGTTGGCAGCTCCAGTAGGTCACAGGAACGACAAAGAGACTGCATGGCCAAAACTGGGAAGGGCGCGGAGCAGCTCGGAGCGGGGCTGCCGGTCTCTGTTCAGCGGCGAGTGTTCAGAACTTGCCCAGCATCAGACGTTCCTGCAGCATCGAGCCGTGACCGCCTTTCGCAATGCAGGATGCTGCATTTTACAAGAACACTGACCCGAGACAGAGGGGAGACTATGAGGAACTTGTCCTTCCCCAGAGTCATCGGTGACATGCCGTCCTAGAACAACAGCTCCAAAGTGTGGCTCAAGGTTTGTCAGCTCTGAGGGTGACTTTTATCATCATTATGATTTTCTGTTTGTTGAGATGGGTCTTGCTATGTTACCCAGGCTGACAGTGAACTCCTGGTCTCCAGTGATCCTCCTGCCTCAGCCTCTTGAGCAGCTAGGCCCACAGGTACCTGCTACCATGCCCAGCTTAAAGCTGGTTATCAATGATACTTAACAGCATCAGGCTTTGCATTGGAATGAAAAACAGATTTTTAACATTTTTAAAGTCATCCCTTTGCTTATTTTATTTACACCCTCTCACCTTCCGCTGTCTTGTCTGGGGGAAGAGAGGAATTTCTAGTCAGTGTGCCAGGAGATGCCAAATTCCAGGGGTGTCTGGTCTTGGCCCCGCAGGGGAGGTGATGGGGGCTGTTGGAAAGGTGAGTCGGGTCAAGGAGGAAGGGAGCTGCCGCCACACACAGGCTGGGTGTGCGTCTCCTGTGGTGCTGGCCTCCGCCAGCCGTGCCCCAGCGACTGCTTTGTCTCCTGAGTTGACGCCAAGTGTCGCCTGCCCCTGATCACTCACAGAGACAAACGGGAAACGACAGGTTCTTCCTCTTGCCCTCGCAACACCGAGCGGTGGCTCCCATGCTTGCTGGGACATTAGTGTTTCTGTCATGGCTGCTTATACTGCTCAGAAACACTCAGCCCTGCTGTCCACAGTCAACATCCCGGGGTCCTATCTGACTTTAGTTATGTCTGATTTCCTGATAAGCACGTCTCGTGGCTCGGGAAAGGGCACCTGCTAGGAAAAGGGCTGCGTCGTGTCCGTGGTTTGCCTGGGAAGTCTCCAAGTTGGGTGGATGAGGGGAGAGGGGAGGCGGCTCGGGCCGGGAGAAGGTTCCCGCTGATGGAAGGATGAGGAGGAGGGTCTGGGGTTTGCCAGGTTGAGGAGGACACGAAGGAGGGCAGGACACTCGGCAGGGCTCCCCGCCCAGAGCCCCACCGTGCAGGCTGCCTGCCGTGCCCGCGTGGTCACGGCCCAGGCGGCACTTCCCGCAGTAGACAGCAGGGCTGTCCAGGATGCGAAGGGGGCAGAGGACCCGCATGTGCAGGACCCACATGCGCCGGGGACCTTCCTGTTACCTCCCTCTCTCCAGGCTTCCTGCTGGTGCTCAGCCACACCATGGGAACAGCAGGCCAGCCTAAAGTGAACGCCACTGGTGACATATGGGGACGCCTCCTTTGTGACAGAGGAGCAGCAAAAGGCTTCCAGTTGTCTTCTTTAGCTAAGTGTGCAAATGTTGTAAATTACCGGTTTGAGTACACTGTGGATTGCCGGTACACTTTTGGTTTCTGCAGCAGGGGCACAGTAAAACCAACCCTGAAGGCCAACAAGTGCGCATTAACAATGGTGCTCACACGTCGAACAAGGTAAACTGGAGAGCTTTAAGTGAATAGTAATTAACAAAAACGCAAATGAAAGTGAGAGCGTGTTGCTCCACAGTCAGGTAGACTGCAGTGACTGCATCCACCCTGGCTGTGCCCCTTCCTGGCCCGAGCCTGCGGCAGGGACAGTGTGACAATGAACCTTCAGAACAGCGTGAGTGTCCACGGAGGGAAGAGGAGCTGGGTAAAATAGCGGCCCTGGGAAGATGGACAGAGAAGAACGTTGCTTTACTTTTCTCCTTGCTGAGACAAAATACCCAACACCCAAAGTTAAAGGGCGGAAGGTTTACTTAGCTCACAGTGTGTGGAGGTTTCAGTCCGTAGTCGGCTGGCCCCAAGGCAGGGCGGCAGGCAGAGGGCATCGCAGAGGAGCAACCGCTTATGGCAGGCAGAAGGCAGCCAAGCAAGTAAGCGGCCTTCGCAGCTTCTCTCCGCCCCTTTCACATACCCTGTCTAGGCTCCTGGGATTAGGGTGGCAACAGACCAAGAGTGGACTGATTTAGTACTCACCCCTAATCCTAGTGCCCTTAATCCCAGCATTGCACCATGAATCATTCACATGCCGCAGATCCAGCCGCTCTGAGGAGGCCCCACAGACGGCATGATGCTTTGGCGGGCCCTCTAGACACAGGCCATAGCAAACATCCATGACAGGCCGGGACTCAGCAAGGCACAAGCCACGGCCCCAAGTGGGACAATGATGTTGTCGATTGTGGGAGGAAGTAGGCGTGTGTTCACAGGTGTGTGTGTGTGTGTGCACTTGTGCATGGCTTCTCCAAATGTGTGCGTGTTCATGCTTGAGTCTGGCATATGCACATGAGTGTGCACCTGCTTTTACAAGCACAGGAGGAACTCAGGAGTTGTGGGAAAGGTGTCAGTTAGCAGCGTGGGCCTCCACCTGTGGCCACATCTCAGCCTGATGTGTAAGAATGTATTTCCTCCTACCTAGTGGGTCACCACTGCTGGCCCATTTCATAGATCAGGAAACTGAGGCAAGGAGAGGCCAATGGACCTTCCTGAACTGAATTCTGCAGCCAGGCAGCCACGACCAGAACCACTCTGCTTTGTTGGGCTGCTCAAAATGAGAAAGGCAGTGAAGGCTGCTACCAAACATTGTGAGAGGCCTTTATGTTTTGTTTTGTGGTGCTGGGGACTGAACCCGGGGCCTTTGCACAGAGTTAGCTCCCAGCCCTCTTCTGTTTTTCATTTTGAGACAGGGTCTCACTAAGTAACTAAGTTGCCCAGGCTGAGCAATCCTCCTGCTTCAGCCTCCCGGAGTGTTGGAATTACAAGCATATACCACTATGTATGGCTGACTTGGGAACTTTTCCTTTCTTTTCTGTATTTCTTGCTTTCTTTTTAAAGCATTTACGTCTTGAAGTCTCTTCCTTACAAAAATGAAAGAAGCGAGATCTTGTCCTCAGGCCGAGGCAGCGCGTGGGACGGTGACGCGGGGCGCTTGCTGGGGACGCGCGGTCTGCAAGACAGGACAGCCAAAGTTACACAACCGCGTCTCGCGGCACTGAGGCGCACCTGAGTGCCTGACAAAATGCTGGGGCCTGGAGCTGTCAAAACATCTTCAAGAACAAAAGGGATCCGCCCAGCCCACACCCTCATTACAGCCCCTAATTAATTAGGGGAAGAAAGAGCCGTGTGAGTAAGACTTCAGCTTTCCAGCAGCCTCTGCAGCTCAGAGAACCCCATTCAGCTCCGAGCCGCCCCTTCCCCGTGCCCTCCTTCCCTCTCTCTCAGCTATTTCGTTTCTGTTTTCACTCTGCTATCAAAATGAGAATGCAAATACATTCTGCATAGTTTCCGTGCTATGCCAAGAATGCCTGAGTGCTGCTTCTTGAATCACAGGCGCAGATTCGAGCACATGCAGACGCACGCAGCTCTACAGGCTCTCGGGCTCCCGAGCTAGCCCACAGCGTCTGAGGCTAGACCAGAATGCCTCCCTCCTCACTTCAACTAATCAGACAAGTCCAAAACGTTCGTCTCGGATGCTGAACACACACACACCTCTCCACTTTATTTCTGAGATGGGCTCTTGCTCTGTCACCAGGTGGGCCCAAGCCGTCCTCCCACCTCAGCCCCCGGAGGTCTAGGACAGCAGGTGACACCGCCACACCCAGCCACTCCCATTTAGCCTTCCCGGGCAGCAGGCTCCTTTGTGGGTGGAGAGGACAGGGCTTCCCTGCTGGAGATTGCCCCGTACACCTTCCCATTCCGGGAACCCAGCACCTTGCTGCTCTACAGCGAAGTGTCTGAAAAGCACACACTGACTGAATCAAACCCACTTCCATTCACAGAATTAATGTGATGGTGTTGCCCACATCACGGTCAGCGGATGGACCAAGATAAAAACTTGGGAAGTTTAGAAAATTCCCATGTGCCTGTCCCGCCCTCAAAGACTGGTGAATGTGGCTGTAGCTGGGGTCGGAGGGCTTTGCAGAGGCACTCTGGGAAAGCCTGGAGTGGAGGACAGGGCCTGTGACACGCGGCCAGGGCTGAGAATGTGCGCACAAGGTGCTCCTTGGACAGACCTCTCGCAGCATTGTGGCCGCGCTGCAGTCGGGAGACGCTCGCCGCCTGTGGAGGTCTGGGCTCTGCTGCTGGGCAGACGGTCCCCTCTCCCTGTCGCCTGGCCCCTCCTCCTCCTGTCCTTTCCACTGTCAGCCCTCAAGGATGTCTGCTCCCAGGGAGCCCCCGGCAGGGTGAGTGGTCCCAAAAGCCCCCAGCAGTTCAACAGTTTGTAACGTCACCAGCAGCCACCAGACTTCCCAGAAGTGCCAAATAGTCCCGAGAAACTGGCCGTCTCAGGAGCAGAGGGTGGGATCTGGGCTTCAGGCAGCAAAAGAAGGACAGAACAACTACAGTGCCAGAAGACAGGCGGCATCCAGGAGGCAGGAGGGAGGAGAACAGAGGCGCCGTGTGGTTGGGAGCAACCAGACGCTGCTTCCTCCCCTGCGGCCCAGATGCAACTCGGTAAATTCTGTGCACTGGCCACATGTGTGGCCAGGCCTGGCTCCCTCTGCTGCTCTGAGGGCTCCCGCATCTGGGGCCCGGAGAGCTCGCCAACGCACACAATGGATCCCCGACTGACGGAGGCCCAGAACACCTACCAAGGGAGGAGCTGGACACTGACTGGACCCGGGGGAGGCAGGTGCCAGGTCCACCGCAGTGTCTGCAGAGCGTCGGGCCCAGATCTGCCATTCTCTGGGCATGATGGGCACTGCTAACGTCCAGTCCCGCCTGTCCCCGACTCCCTGCGTGGCTCGGTTCTGTCCTGGCCTTGGCCGCCTCAGGAAGGCTCCGAGCAGCGAACATCGGTTCCCTGGGACAGGGCGGACACACAGTGGGCATCCCACAGGTGACTAACAGAGGTCAGGGCACTGCAGACAGCTCCCGTGTGCTGGCCTTTACACGCCAGGTGCGTGCCGGCCATGTCCATGAGTCTCCCACCTAACCCCACAAAGCCTGGTGTCTACTCCCTCTCCACTTGGACCAACAGACATGAACTTCGGACCTTCTACCCCAGACCTCCACAGACTGCATCTCTGTTCCCCGACTGGAGTGTGGCCACTGTGCTCAAGGGCATGAGGCCGTGCAGAGAAGGCCCTCGAGGAGGGCGCAGCAGGGACACTGCAGAGAGGGTGGTCACAGAGCAGCAGACCTGCTCCGCCGAGCCCTGCCCAAGTTCTGATCCAGAACGCAAGCAAGGAAACACTGTTGTTCTAAGAGTCCAGTGTGGGGCCAGGTTGTTACACAGCAGGACCTGAGACGCGAGGAGGTTCCTCTGTGCCCCAGGCACCCGGGAGACAGACACAGGTCCCCTGAGGCTGTAAGGTCCTTGCACTCAGGAGCCTGTGTTCATTGGTTTTCCATTGCTGCAACAAAATTCCTGAGGATGGGTGATCTGTGAAGGAAAGAGGTTCATTTAGTTCATGGCTGTGGAGGTGGAAGTGAGATAGTCACTGCCCATGCTGGTGACACTGCCTGGCTCCCCACACCCTGGCAGATGGTGTGGTAGCAGCACAGCAGGAGAGACCACAGGAGAGACCACAGGAGGGACAGGACACCAGGTTGTGCTTTGCTAATGACTCAAGAGAGCAAACTCGAGTCTCTACTTAGTCTTTCTGGGGGCAGCACACGGTGACCTAACAGCCTCCTCCAGGGCCCACCTCCTAATGCCCGCCTCTAACACCAGACAGTGCCCACACTGACCCTAGCGGCATGTGCTGCTTTGTCCCTGTGTCCCTCTCCACCTCCTGACTTTCTCTTGAGAACCACATTCCTGGAAGCATCCAGCAGTTCCCCGTCCCCAGCACAGCAAGGTCAGCTCCCTCCCGGCCCAGCACCCCCACACTCCAGAGGCTCATGTTGAAGGCCTGGTCCCCAACAGCAACGTCAGAGCGGTGCCATCAGGAGGCGACCGACCCCGAGGCTCTGGCCTCCCCTTGGATGTATCCGGGGATAAGCGCACCATCTGCTGGCTTCACTGGGGAGAGGGGCGAAGCGAACTGAGGGAGTGGGACCTTGTTGAGGGGAGTGTGACGCTGGGGACATGTCCTGTCCCAGCCCCAGGTGAGCAGCTTTCTTCCATCCTGCACTCCCATGGCCTTGCCATCCCTGTCTCACCACAGCCTGGAGCAATGAGCCAGCTGACCGTGGACAGGGCCTGGGAAACCCAGGCGCCGCCATAAACTTTTCCTTCTTTTAAACCATTCTCCTCGGTTACTCTGTCACAGCGACAAAAGCCAGCTAACCTGCCACTCCAGGAGTCATTTTGGGTGCTCAAAGAGCAGCGAAGCATCAGCGCTCTGCTCCATTTAATTTTCAATGTGTTCAGTCCTTTTTATGCCTTTTTAAAATTTCATTTATGCTGGAGATGATGCGTGTGGGACTACTTGTTTGTGGCATCCTTTTACATTATCTCCAAATAGTTCACGGTCTTTGATCTCCAATGTGCATTTGTGAGGCCTGCAGTGCCGGGTCAGAGGCACCTGCAGGAGGTCACCCCGAGTGCACAGGACACTCAGCGTCCCCTGCAGCTCTCTTGGGTGACCGGACAGAGCGACGCTGGTGGATATCAGGACCCTGGGCCTCTTCGCTTCCTCTAGACACTGGCTGGCCCTGTCCGGCTCTGCAGGGTTTCCCAGGCCCTGGCCTCCCTCTTTTCTTCTTTGTGTCTTGAGGGCGTCACTACCCCCAAACCAGGAGTAATCCCTTTCCTCCCTAGTACCTTGTGTGTGTACACGTATGTATGTGTGCCTGTGTGCTGTAGGTGGGACCTGGAAGCTCTTTCCACTATTTGAGAAAACTCAGGCTTAGAGAAAATTGATAAGCAGTCCCAGACCAGGCAGATAGGAAGGAGCCTGGAGGTGGCCAATGGCTGTCTGTGCCTGTGGCACATGGTACTTCTGAGTTCGAGGCCACTGGGTTCACTTCCTGCTTCTGTAGGCAGGGCCAGCATGGCTGGAGCTCACGGGAACTGGCAGGGAGCCAGGCAGACTGAGGACTGACCGGCCCAGTCCAAGTGGGCTGGGCTTGCTCAGGCCAAGATGGTCTGGGAGGGACAGAGTTCAGGACGCTCTAAGCACTGCTCTCCACCCAGAAAGGTGTGGTCCCTGCCCCCTGGGGAATGAAACAAGGGCCCAGCTCCCATCAGGCTTTAGGGTTTGCAAGCCATCTTATCACGCAGGGCCATGTCCGGGGATGCCGCTGCCCCATGAGGCTGGGAGCAAGCCTCTGCTCTCTGCACATGTGCCTTCCTGCCCACAGTCTGCGCTGACCTCCGTCCCTCCTTACATCCACAGGGACTGAGTCCAGGACTCCTTATATAAAACAACAGAACAAGCCATATTTGCATATAACTAGCACATCCTCCTGTGTACTTCCTCTCTAGACCACTTACAGCACTTAAGGTAAATCCCAGGCGAGCAGCTGGTACACTGTACTGTTCGGGAGAAAATGGCAAGAGAGAATACCACGCAGTTTAGCACCCTGCAGCTCTTCTCTGGTCACTCTGGCCCAAGACCGGCTGCACCCTCGGCGCAGAGCACTCAGTGTGCCCGGCTGAAAAGGCCAAGCTCTCTGTGCATCTCCTTCAAACCCAGCGCACTGGCTGCTGCCACCCAAGCCAACGACAGGTGCTGGGCTCGCCGGCCCGCCGCCGTGTGGCCGTGGCGTCCTCCCCACCTCCCTGCCGTTCCCAGCCTGCTCTCCTGGGGGTCTCTCAGGCGCTCCCGAGAAAGGCGCAGGGTCTGGGCTGTGCGGCCAGACGCTGCCCCAGACAGGCTGCCCGGGACAGCAGCGACAGGTCCCCGGCACGAGGCGGGCAGGTCTCGGCAGTCTGTGAAGCCCAGAACAGCAGATTGTGATCGGTCGACACTAAGAGACACTGAGAGACACTGAGGGACTCAATTACAGTCCCCTGAAGAAGCTTTCTCTAAAATAAGAAAGTATACAGATTTCTCAACTCGCAGAAATTGCTGACAGCTTTGTTTTTAGCCCAGCAGGAATAAAAAAGAAGCTGACAACTTATTTTTGCAGGTTATACTCATTCAAGTCTATTTTTAGACCATTTTCCTAAGTCAGAATCCCAGAATAGCACCAGGGCTGCCGCTCGCCATCTGTCGTGGGTGCCGGGTCCCCGGGGCCCCCGGCCTCGTTTCTCCGCCCCTCCAGGGAGCTGCATGCAGGCGGCGTGCTTGTGTTTCCAGAAGTGTTCAGGGAATGGACAGAAACAGTCCCAGTCATTTTAATGCCCACTAAACAACTATTAATATTGGTTATTTATACACCGAGAATCACACACATGCCCTTGACTCTTTAAAAAGCAGTTCAAACAATCCCTTGTATTTAAATAGATTTCTTATTAAAAGGCCATCCGACCCTATCTGGGTTGCTAAGATAAAAATTAACCTATGGAAAAGAAAGCCTACTCAGAGAGCTATAAAAAGGCCCCTGCCCCTTCTTTCCGGCAGCCCTCCCCCAGCCTGCGGCCGGCCTCGAGGTGACTCATCCTTTTCTATGGAAAGGCGGTTGGCGCCTGAAACACAAACCTCAGGAGTGAAAGCTGACATATGAGTAACCGGCTGACAGGCAGCGCTTGGAGACGACATGAGCAAGCCGGCCGGACTCACACGGAGCCGCGCTGAGGGCAGCGGCCCTGCAGGTGGGGGCAGCGGGTGCAGCAGCAGGTCCCAGCCCCCAGGCCCGATGCTCCTGGCCACACTGCTGCACTATTTTTACCCTTCACTGTCAGCTTCCTCCAGACTCTTGAATGACCTGGATCTTAAATACCACTTTTCTCTTACAGGTCAAAGGAATTCTGCAAGGAAGATCACAGATTAAATTGCTGTGACAGGCATTTAAGGTTTTACAACCCAGACAGTAAAGCCATGGCAGCGCACAGCCCCTCAGCCGCCGAGCCTTGGCCTGGCTGATTCTCGGCAGAGCCCCTGCGTGCTGAGGGCAGGACCCAGGGCACAGCAAGGCAGAGCTCCGAGTTTCCCAAAACAGTTACTAAAAAGACACACACACACACACACACACACACACACACACACACACACACACAGAGATCCCCTTGGGGAACAAGCCCCAGAAACCATCCCGAGTGAAATTACGACCCAGGTTTTTGTAGCCCCCAGTGGAGCTCATCTGAAACCCGAGCTCAGCCGGGGCTGGGAAGGGGCTCTGCACTTGGTCAGGGCCTGTGTGCAGGCAGGAGGGGCCGCTGAGGGCCGCCCGCCCTCGCTCTGGGCCCACACTGATGACTAGGGGTGGGAACTCAGGGTCCGTGGATGACTCAAAAGTCTGTTCTTTTTTGTTGTTTTTTTTTTTTTCCAAGAACATGTATTGGTACATTGTCTACATAGTGACCACATTCATGGTAGTTAATTTGTACCTGTACATGATACATCTTTGTTCTCCCCCTTCTTCCCTACTCCTCCCTTCCACTCCCCCTCCCTTCCATATTTACAGTAGTGTTATTTACATTTCCCCCCTTTTCCCTTTCTTTCCGTTTTCCTTTCCTTCGTTTCCCCCTCCTGCCTTTCTAATTCTCTTCCCTATTGAATATTATCTTTCTTTTAACTTAGTATTTATTATACTTTTTTGTCCTTATTTACACTTACGGTTTCTCATACCAGAGAAACAATTTGATATATACTCATGTGTGTCTGATTTATTTCACTTAAGAGTATGTTCTCAAGGTACATCCATTTACATATAGCTATCTCAAGTTTGTCCTTTTTATGGCAGACTAATACTCCATTGTATGGAAAAACCACATCTTCTTTAACCATTCACTAGTTGCTGAGCATCTGGGTTGTTTCCAAGACCTAGCTATTACAAACTGTGTTGCTATAAACATGGTTGTACATATATCACTGTGGTACAATGTTTTTAATTCTTCTGGGAAGATACCAAGCAGAGGAATAGCCGGGTCAAATGGAACCTCTAGCTGTAGTTTTTTGAGGAATCTCCACACTGATTCCCATAGTGGTTGGACCAGTCTACATTCCCACCAACAGTGGAGGAGGGTTCCTTTTCCCCACAGCCCTGCCAGCACTTGTTATTGGTTGATTTCTTGATGATAGCTGCTGTTTCTGGAGTGAGATGAAATCTTAGCATTGTTTTAATTTGCATCTCTCGAATGACCAGTGATATTGAACACTTTTTCTGTGTTCTTGGGTAGGAAGAACCAACATAGTGAAAATGGCCATACTTCCTAAACTACTATACAGATTTAGTGCAATTCCAATCAAAATATCAATAGCATACGTCACAGAATTAGAGAAAGCAATCATGAAATTCATCTGGAACCAGAAGAATAGCAAAAACAATTCTGGGCAACAGGGCCAAGGCAGGGGGAATCACAATCCCTGACTTGAAATTATACTATAAAGCTTCTGTGATAAAAACAGCATGGTACTGGCATGAAGACAGACCCGAGGACCAATGGAACAGGCTAGAAGATGCAGAAATAATTCCAAACACACTCAAATATCTCATCTTCGACAAAGGAACCAAACACCCTCACTGGAAGAAAGATAGCCTCTTTAATAAATGGTGCTGGAAAAACTGGCTTATCACATGCCGAAAACTAAAACTACATACATGTCTCTTGCCATGTACTAAGCTAAAATCAAAGTGGATCAGAGATCTTAACATTGAAACAGAAACACTAAATCTACTGGAAGATAGAATAGGAAGAACTCTTAAAGACATAGAGATAGGAAAAAAATTTGTGATGAAAACTCAGACTGCATGGGAAGCAGCACAAAGGATCAGCGCTTGGGATCACATCCTATTAAAAAATTTTTGCACAGCAAAAGAAATCACCTAAAGAGTGGCACGAAAACCCACAGAGTGGGAAAAAATTTTTACCACCTATTCCTCAGACAAAGGTCTAACATCTAGAATATATAAAGAACTCAAAGAAATCAGACCCCCCAAATTTAGAGACCCAATTCAAAAATGGGCTTCTGAAATGAATAGACCTCTCAGATGAAGAAATACAAACGGCAAACAAAAGTCCATTTTTAACCACCTCTCTGGTTTTCAATGGAGCCAGTCTGTGGGAACCAGAGCGAGGAAGCCCTGGGTTTGCCAAGGCTCACCGGAGCACTGAGGCCGAGGAGGTGCAGACCTGCTGGGGGAGGCAGAGAGCAAGCCCCTCAGACAGGCTGTCCCCTGAATGTCACACGGCATCAGGCCCAGTCCTTTCACAGACCTGCCTACAGCAGCCAACACAGGGAGCAAGCAGAAGTCCAAGAAACACGGTCACGGTTAAAGTCTACTTTAGAAAGGAAGAATCGGGGCCGACAGCTTGGGAGCAGCGAACATGAGTAAATTCCCATTTCTTCCATCTTTTACCCTTCATCTTCTTCCTCACAGAAACATGTGGCCCCACTGTAGGTGACCTGATCTTATACAGCTCTTGTGTCACGTAAATTGTTTAGAAGAAAGCAAGCCACCACGCATTCTCTCCTTTAGAGTCTTATTTAGGAAACAAGCTGTACTATTTAGGAAAACTTCCCTTGTGTGGCCTGGTCATCTTGCAGCAGAAAGTGGCAGAGTGGCTCCCTGAGCATCGCAAAGAAGGGGCTCCTGTTTTACTGAGAGTTAAACGGACTGTTTTGGGGAGTCCAATATGAGAGGAACTGGACACTGATCATCTTCTGAGAAAGCACATAGAACAATAAATACCCAGTATGACTTAAATGATGACTTAGAGTGAATGGTACTTTGTAAAACTCAACAGTTCTTACGGCAATGGTAAAATGGTGGCATATCTGTGCCAAACAAATTTGCTCTGTTGGTGGCAACAGGGATAATAAGAGACAAGAGGTGAGTGGTTTCCTGGGGTCTACAAGCCCCCCCATGGGTTCTGGCACTCAGAACCTAGAGACGGGGACACGGTGGGCCAACCTCCCTGTGCAGCCAGCTGCTGGAATTAGAGGCCCGATTGCAGTGGGTGCTCAGTCAGGGGTCCTAGTGAGGGCTGCCCATGACAGAATGGCGCCCCAGTCCAGGGCCTGTGTGCACGGGAGGCAAGAGCACCCTGCTCCCAGTAGGGAGGCTGGGAGCCGCCAGGCAGGTGGATGGCGGAGCAGGGGAGACGGGAGAAGAATGCAGAGCCCCGCAAACACCTGAGGACCTGGTGCAGACTTCCTTTCCCCAGCGAGTTTTGTTTGAGCCTGCTCTGTGTTCCTTGAACCAGAAGAGCTCAGACACGGGTGTCGGGACCCCCCCAGGAGCCTCATCCCCACGTTCCCTGGCAGGCAGCTCACAGAGCTCTTACCTGGCTGGTCTGCATCCTTGCTGGTTGGGGAGGTACAGCCCCTTTGGCTCCGCCAAGTCCCCTCCTCCCTGCTGCCTCACGGCAGATGTAATGAAGCTGACATGAAGCTCCCTAGACAGGAAGCAGAATTCCAAAGCATACTACTGAGAACCGAAGGCCAGAGAATCTACCGAATCCAGAGTCAATGACAATTACATACTTTACACTTACAGAAAGTCGGAGGAGGCCTCAAGTGGTCTATTCTCAACCCTCAACATCCCCAGAACCCTCCAAAACCATGAGAACAAAATTGAGGTAGTGTACGAACAATGAGGCAGTAAAGACCCCAGCTAGAAACGCCCTATGATATTCCTTCAGGGAGATTCTCAGCAGGAACCTCCACGCGGAGAAGGGCTAACAGCTCGCTCCACCATCAGGGAAACAGGTCCGCAGACGCACGTCTGAGCCCCGCCAGCCCAGAGCCCCTGGCCACCGGGGGCAAGACAGTGTGTGCGTCCTCCCTCCCTGCGCACTAGCAGCTCAGCACGTTGCTCGGTCTTTGGAGCCACAGGTGACCTTGTGACCCAGACTCAGAACCAGGCACAGCAGGAAATGCCTGAAGGCAAGTGGGGGCTTCCTGGGGCAAGGTGGAGGACGGACAGGGTTGGCCCCAGCACTGGCTGTGATACTTGGGCCGGGACAGCAGCATGCCTTCTCCGCGGTGCCCACCTCCCTGGCCACGGCGGGACCCATGATCTTAACTAGATCCTTTGGAGGTCTCTCCGGGGAGCTTCCGGGTCGGAACTGAGCCACTTCTTCCCGGTGGTGAGGCACAGGGCTGGGAGCTGCCAGCAGGTGGAGCCGCTCTAGGGGCTGAGAGGACAAAGCCACACCCTAGGCTAGAAGTGGAGGTGTCCCCATGGCCTGAGACCCCGGTCCCACTGTCCCCCAGATGCCGCTCCCAATCCTTCTGTGTCTGCGCGGGGAGTCAGTGAATTTCCTTTCTCCTGGACTTCTCTGACTGTCTGCCACTTGCAGCAAACCGTCCCAAAGCATCCAGCCCAGCCGACTGCCCTGCACCCATGAGATTCAAACAGCCATCCAAATGCAGTAGTCTCCTTTATGCCCTTCCTGCACACGCTTGGTCACCGTGTACCTTGGCGTTGTGTGGGAATATGACAGACGTATCAGAGGGGGCTGTGAAACAAACCTGACACTTTCAATGACAAACCAGAATACGCCAGAGGTAAAATCAGTGCCCAGAAGCGTGCTTTCTCACGAACCCGTCTCACCGGAAAGTCCCACTCTTATACACACATAATCCCAAATGGGTTTTTCTGTTTCACCCAGTTGCTTCAAAACAGTTCCTCATCACGTTCGCGTCAAGAAGCCAAACACAGTTATTTTCGAGGCACTTTGTTCTGAGGCACGCCTG
The DNA here is from genome assembly GCA_004026905.1 of Hystrix cristata. Classification (NCBI taxonomy): domain Eukaryota; kingdom Metazoa; phylum Chordata; class Mammalia; order Rodentia; family Hystricidae; genus Hystrix; species Hystrix cristata. Next base: position 85,862 of record PVJO010001909.1, read on the forward strand.
CTCTTCCATCTCTGTGTGTACAGAGCTGTGCCCCGGCGTTAATCATTTCCAGGACGCCTGGAGCAGGGCAGCGAGAAACTTCTTGTGCAAGCAGCCGCTAATCAGGGCGCGGCATTGCGTAATGGTCCCGAAGCACGTGTCGTGGGATCAGTGTGCATGGCCGCTTCATGCAGGCGGGTTTGTGCTTCCCACTGACCTTTTCCAAAGCAGAACTGGAGCCATGTGATGCCTGCTTCTTGCCAGCACTCGCCCATTGCCAATCATTTAGTTGGATGACAGGGAGAAACAGAAATTTCAGTTCCTTCAGAGTTCCAGGAGGAAGGTGCTTTGAAGTCCCTGATTTCTGGCACTGCTGTGGCTGGTTCTGACATCTTGCTCTTCACCATCATAAAGACCATCCTTTAGCACCAAAATCAAATATTTTGCTTAAGCAGTCCCTGGCATTTGTGTTACAAACAATAGATACTGCCTCACACTGAGATTGTTTTATATGTAAGAAAAGCAAAAGGTCAAAGATGCTGAGAGCTGAAGGCATGCACAGAATACCTGAAATCTTAGTCCATTATGTTTGATGTTCTCCAGCAATAATGTTGGGGAGAAACTTACTTAATCTCATGAGTGTTATCCAAAGAGAACACTGTGAAACCCTTCAGACAAATATGCTGCAATTATTACATGAATAAGGAGCTTGTGTAGCATAAACTGTTTTTGTAACATCCACACAAACTCTTGCTCTCCTGGAGCAGACTGGTAATTAGCCTTGGTAACAATAGGCTCTGTGTTTGCAGAGCCCTGAGAGGCAGCAGGAGGTGAGATGACTCACCGCAGTACTCTACCTCTTCTCCCAGAGTCACGGAGTGGATGGGGCTTGTTTTCAGCCACACCCTAACCTGAAAATTCTTCTCAATCCTAGCCAAAGGCCAGTGGACACACCAGTAGTCAGCTAGAGTATTCCCTAAGACATGAGAAACCACTCATCATCAATTTTCATCTAATTTTTGCCTTTTTTTTTTGAGAAAAGGTCTCTTGGATTCCATCAGCAGCAAATTTTCACTGTATTTGAAATCCTGTCCAAGTCTAACAAGTTCAAATTAACAACCAGTGTCATCATAATCTAATGTGCAGTGGTGGAGCCTGAGTTTAATAGCCTGGCAGACAACGCTTTTCTAAAACACAAAACACTTAATAAATGCTGGGACTGCAATAATTAGCCTTTGAATGTTACTGATTTGACTGCTGTACCGCCAGCCTGATTTGCTTTGGTTTACAGCCGTGTGGCCCTGGGGGCCTGAGTGAGCACAACTCCTCTCAGACCGGCTGACCTCATGGAGGGGGAGTGAGCCTGGCAAGAGCGGTATACTTCTGACTCCTGAGCGTGTCCTCAGAGCAGAGATTTACAAGACAATTACACAATAATCCCAAGCTTTGATTGCAACTAAAGTTTTCATATGGGAAATAAGGCATATGAAATATTTTAGGCTGCAATAATAATAATAATTCAGTAAATGTCAGCTGTGATTTGCCAGGAGTCAGAAAGCCAGCTTGCACACGGCCTGTGTCAAGAGCAGCCAGCACGTGTATGTGGCTGCCCTGGAATCAGATGGGGACGGGAAGGGGTGTCAGTGTGCACGGCACAGTGAAAACCTCTGGAAGTCTGCTTCTCTGTACAAGCAATGAGAACATTGGCAAAATTGTCAAAAAAATTGTCAAAACTTTTTCAGAACCTTGGAAATCAGCCAAAAGTCTAAAACACTCCAATAAGCATTTATTCAAGAAGATGGTGGAATTGCAGTAAGAACACAAAGAGCCACGACATTTTAACTACCCTGTTTCCTGGCCCCTTCCCAGTGTCACATACGCCCTAAAGTCCAACACACTGACAACCACTGTGATCAGGTATCTTTGTCTGCAGAATGCCACAGACTAGGGAGCTTACAAAGAGATCTGCTCCTCATGTTTCTGGGGCCGGGAAGTCTAAGGCGCATCATTGTGCCGGGAATCGGGAAGCCACAAGCATGTGCAAGACGCTACTACGCAGCCTCAGGAAAGACCTTGGGAGGCTCCAGCTTTCACCTCTGGCTGCCTTGAGTCTGCACAGCAGCAGTGAAGGCTGAGGTGACGCTGTCAGCTCCCGGCCAAGCCATCGACAGCACACCTCGACGATGTGTACGCAGCCCCATCAGCTGGAGTTGGAGACTCAGTGCTCAAAGGAGATCACAGTCCGATCACGAGCTGACCACCACGTTAAACAGACAGACATATCAGTGGCCACACTCAACAAGGAATACAGGATCAGGAAGCTAAATAGCTAAACAAACAGCAGCAACAAGGAACAGCAACCATGAACTTGGGTTGACAGGAGAAGGGTCTGATTTCCAGAGTTGCTACATGATATTACTTTAAAGGTTCATTATTTAACAGAATATTACTAGATAGGGAAAGAAACAAAAAAGTGTGACTCATAAAAGGAAAAGAAACACAATCAAAACTATACCTGCAAATGCCCAAATGTCCAAATTACTAGAAAATATTTTAGATTAACTCCTCAAAATATGTTTGGGGCTGGGGATTTAGCTCAAATGGTAGAGTGCTAGCCTAGCAATTTTAAGGCTCTGAGTTCAATACCCAGCACACACACACACACACACACACACACAATATATATATATATATATATATATATATATATATATATATATATGTATGCATGTTATGTTCAAAGAATTAAAGTATGAGAATGATACCTGACTAAACAAATATCAGTACAGAGAAACTGGGGAGAAAACAAAAACGAGCTAAAGAATAATTCTAAAATTGAGAACACAATAATTGTAATGAAAAATTCACTAGATGATCTCAAAAGCAGACTGAAGATGGCGGAGGAAAGAGTAAGTAAACTTGAAGATTTAGCATTAGAAATGATCAAATCTTAAGAGTAGAGAGAAAAAAGGGAAATGAAGAGTCTCTGTGACCTGTGGGAGGTTAAGTAACTAACACTCGCACAACGGGAGTCTTGGAGGGAGAGGAGCAAGAGAAAGCAGTAGAAAGACTATTTGGGCCACAAAGTTCCCAAACTGGACAAAAGACATGAACTGACAGAGTCAAGAAGCTCAGTGAAGCCAGGCTGGGTGGAGCACACCTGTAATCCCAGCGCTCGGGAGACTGAGGCAGGTAGATCGCTCTGAGTTCAAGGCTAGTCTGCGCTATACAGTGAGTTTAAGGCCAGCCTGGAATACAGAGAATCAGCTCAAAAAAGAAGCCGCTCAGTTTAATAGGACCAACTCAAGGAGAGTCGCATTGAGACACGTCACAAACCGTCAAGTGACAAGCAGAGGATCTCGGGAGCAGTGTGATTATACACAAGGGATTCTCAGTGAGAGCAGCAGCCAGCTTTTCGTAAGAAACCACTCAGGCCGAAAGGCTGTGAGACGACATGTGTCAACTGCTGGTGGAAAGGGACTGTCAACCAAGCATCCTCTATCCAGACAATTATCCTTCAAAAAGGGAGGGGAAATTCAGACACTGCAAGACCCAAACACTGAGAATTTCTGCCCTACAAGAAATGCTAACCAGAGACCTTCAGGTTAAAATGAAAACACACTAGAGAGTAACTCAAATTCACATCAAAGAATAAAAAGGCTGGGAAAGGTAAGTAAATACACAAAAGACAGTGAGTATCTATTTCATTTGTAACTTCTTGTTCTTCATATAGCAATAACTATAAAGCCATTCGGACGGCCCTGTGATGCATAAAGATGTAATCTGCATGATGATAATAGCATGGAAGAGGGGAGAAGGTACAGAGCTACACAGGAGCAAAAATGTGTATTCTGTGGAAGTTAAATTGGCATTAATCCAAAGTGGATTTTATAAGTCAAGAAATCGAGTAAAAATTGTAGAGCAAAAGACACAATAGAAGAATTTAAACAGTACACGAAAATACCTACTAAACCCAAGGAAGATAGTAATGGGCAAGAGACCAAAAAAGGACACAACACGAAGAAAATGCACAGCAGAATGGCAGGGATGACTCCTATGCTAGCAAGGATTGCATTAAATGTGAAGGATTACACACCCAAATCCACAGCAGGACAGGGAGAACAAACAAAAACCGCATGACCCATGTTGTGCTATCCACAGGAGACACACTTTAGAGGTCCCAGTCACAACCAGGTTGAAAGAAATGATATGGGAAAAAAGTACCTTGCAAAAAGCAACGAGGAGAGAGTTGGAATGGATTTAGTAATATTACAAAAAGTAAACTTTAAAATAAAATAGTTACCAGACACAAAGAAGCATGTTCTATAATGCCAAAAGCCCCCCAGAAGCCATAACAATTATAAATACACATGCATCTGAGATCAAACCCCCAATATATATGGAGCAAAAAACTGATGGAATTAAAAGCAGAAATAGCAGACCATTAATGATTAACTATTGAATAATAAATGATACAATAATAGTTGGAGACTTTAACACTTCATTTTCAAAAGTGGACAGAACACCTAGACAGATCAGCAAGGAAATAAAAGAAGGAAACAACACTGTGAACTGACCGGACCTAACAGACATCTATTGAACAGTCCATCCAGGAAGAGCAGAGTTCACAATTCCTCCCAGAACCTTCTCCAGGAAAGACCACAGATCAGGCAAATCAGAAGAAAATTATTAATACTGAATTCATTGTAAATATGTTCCCCAAATACAATTGAATTAAAATTGAAATCAATAAAAAAGGACATGTGAGAATTCACAAGTATGTATTAAAAAACACAATAAAAAAATCAACAAAACAAAGAGTCAAAGAAAAAGTCACAAGGGAAATTAAAAGATACTTTGAGATGAACAAAAGCCCCAAGTACCGGAGACCCCGGGACCATCGCTGGGTCTCCAGGAAGACTCACGGGCTTAGCACACAACCACACTCACGCTCTGATTGCTCACAGCAGAAGGACACCAGGCCCGAGCAGCAAAGGGGCACCGTGTGCAGTGATACAAGGAGACTAGCTGCCTCCGAGAGTCTTCTCCCAGTGAGGCCACACAGTACGCACTCAGTCCCCGAATCACAGCTCACAGGAGCAGGAGCAGGGTGTTCCCTCTGGCTCTTTAGAGACTGTGGGCCTAAGGGCTTTTGCTGGGCACTTGGCATGTGGTATGCTCTGCCAGCAAATACCCACATTCCATTTTCCTGAGAGGAAAGCAGAAGTTTGGCATAAACCACATTGTCTGTGCAGACAGTTCAGGCTAGCTCTCATAGTATGAGAAGAGTGGGAAACTCCCAAAAACTAATTTCCTAAATGTCAGCTAAGAGCCAGCCTTACAGTCAGTCCTTCCCAGGGATGGCGACTCAGGCTTGTATGTTAACTCACTTCTACGAACAACATCCCAAAAAGCACAGGATGCTGCTAAAGCAGTACTTAGAGGAGCATGAATAGCTGCAGACATTAAAGGAAGAAAGATCCCACTTCAGCAACTCAACATCCCATGTTAAGAAATTAGAAGAATAAGACCAAATTACCCCATGCAAACAAAAGCAAGGCTGCAATAAAGACTATAATGGAAATAGATGAAATAAATAAGAAAAAAACAAAAATCACTGAAACGAGAAGTTAGTTTTTAAAAAGATTAATAAAATGTATAACCTGGCTAGACCAAATGAAAGAAAAAAAGGGCTGAAATATTAACATCAAGAATAAAAGGGTTTATGTAAAGAAATAAAAGAAGAGTATAAAAGAAAATTATGAATAATTATATGTGAGCAAATCAGAGAGCCTAGATCAGTGGCGGCAGGGCCTCTCCATCGACACACAAGCGAAATCACTCAAGCATCGCACCGGCAGCCGAGCATTCAGGTTTAATTGTGGCGTTGGCATTTTGTGACAAATAAGTGGGCTTTTGGGTTGCAGTTTGGGCATTCAATCTCTAAAAGGTTCATCATCACTGACTTAGATGAAACAGGAAAATTCCTGAAAAGTACATCAACTGGTGACGCTGACTCAAAAAGGAACAGAAAATCTGCACAGAGCTGAGTTAGCAATCGAAGCATTTCCAGAAAGACAAGAACAGCTCCAGATGGCTTCCCGGGTGACTTCTTCATCCAAATGCATGAATCCTGTCCAGATGATTCTAGAAACAAAGGAGGGAACATTTCCTGAATCATTCCAAGAGGCCAGTACTACAAATACCCAAATCAGTCAAAGACATCACAGGAAAACTACAGACCAAAATTCCTTACGAGCACAGACCCCTAAATCCTGAACTAAACGGCAGCAGCCACATCAATCGTGAAAACGGGTACACACCACCATCAAGGGACTGAGCCCAGGAATGCAAGTCAGGGTTGGTTTACTATCCGAAAACCAATCAACGTAATCACCATATTAGTGAATAAAACCAGCAGCACGTGATCATCTCAACGAATGCAGAAAATGCGTTTTTGCAAAATCCAACACCCATTCATGATAGAGACATTCAACAAACGAGGAACAGAAGACTCCCTTCACCTGTCACGGGCATCCACAAACTCCACTCATGCTCCTGAGAGACCAAAAGCCTTTTCCTTCAAGTCTGGGACAAACAAGCTGTTCGGGCTTGCCACTTCCATTCGGCATCGTCCCGGGGCTTCTGCCAGGAAGACGCCACAAGAAAAAGACATCGAAAGCATCCACATTGTTAAGGAAGAAGTCAACTACCTCTTTGCAGATGACATGACATTGTATATAGGAAATTCTAAGGACCCACTTTAAAGAAAAACAGAGTAAGTTAGTTCCAAGTAAAGGGCATTCTAGTTCTATTAGTTACCAAGATATAAAAATCAAATGTAAGTTTATGAACTAGCAAGGAAACAATCCAAAAACAAAATTAAGAAAACTATTCTCTGTACACTACCATCAAAAAAGAATAAGGTTGGGCATGATGGCACATGCCTGCAATCCCAGCACTCAGGAGGCTGAGGCAGGATGCTTGCCATGAGTTTGACACCAGCCCGAGCTACATAGTGAGTTCAGGGCCAGCCTGAACTACATAACCAGATCCTGTCTCAATAAAACAATAAAATAAAATAAAATAAATTAGAAAAAAATTGTTAAAAGGGTATGTCTGTTTTTGTTACTTTTGTTGTTGCTGAGACAAAATACCCAACACCCAAAGTTAAAGGACCCAAGGTTTATTCTGGCTCACAGTTTGTAGAGGTTTCAGGACACAGACAGCTGGTTCCAAGGCAGGGTGGCAGGGCAGAGGGCAACACAGAGGAGAAACAGTCCAAGGCAGGGTGGGGGAGGCAGAAGGAAGCCAGCAGTGAAGGAGCAAGCAACAATAGCAACCCTCTTTCTGTCCCTCATCTTCTATTCTATCCAGGCTACCCACACTTACGGGTGGGTCCTCAAACACAGAGTGGGGGCCCTTAATCCCAGCATCACACACTCTAGATCCAGCCACCTCCGAAAAGCCCCACTTATGACCGCGTGACACTTTGGGGGCCGTCTAGATACAAGTCACAACAGGGTAATACTCCCCAAATTGATCTACAGATGTAGCCAACGCCTTTCAAAATCCTGGAAATCCCTCCTTATCTTTTGCAGAGGAGCAGAAACTGACAAGTTGATCCTATAACTCATGGAAATGCAAGAGAACCAGAATGGAAAAAAACAAAACAAAATAAAATAAAACAAAACAAAAAAACCCACCAAACTTGAAAAAGTTAAAATTTCACATTTCCTAATTTCATAGCTATAGTAACTAATACAGTCTGGTGCTGGCATAAGGTCAGGTGTAACGCTCAATGGAGTAGAATTGCAAGCTTGGAAATAAACCCATGGTTTATGGTTACTTTGATTTTTGACAAAGGTAGCAAAATAATTCAGTGGGGAATAAACAGTCTTTTCAACACAGGGTGCTGGGACACCTGGTTACCAACATGCACAAGAATGCAGGTGGACCCCCTACACACAAAATTAACCTGAAATTGATTTTTTAAAAAAACCCTAAACATAGAAGTTAAAATTATAAAACTCTTAGACCAAAGCACAAATCTTTATCACCTTGGATTAGACAGTGCTTTCATAAATATGACAGCAAAAATATAAACATCAAAGGAAACAATACAGAAACTGGATTTCACCAAAATTAATAACCTTCCTACTTCAAGGCACACCATCAAGAACATGAAAGCAAACCTAGAGAATGTGAGGAAAGGTTTCTGAATCCTATGCCTGATTAGGGACTTCTATCTGGACTACATTAAGAATATTAAACTCAGTAATAAAATGACAACCCAATTAAAAATAGGCAAAGAGCTTGAATAGATACTTATCCAAAAAGGACTGCAAATGGCTAACATGCATTATATGAACGTCTGCTCTGTGCCATCAGTCATCAGGGAACTAACAGCAAAGCAAAACAGCATGACCCACCTCACCCTCACTAGGACGGCTACACTGGAAACACAGGTCAGTAACAAGTGCTGGCAAAGATGGGAAGAAACTGAAACTCGTAGACACTGCTGGCCCGATTGTAAAATGGTGCAGATGACTCGTTTTCTCAAGAAGTTAAACATAAAGTTGTCATATGTTCCAGTAACTCCACTTTTAAATATACCCGAAAGAAACAATGACATAGCCACACATGTACTCATACACACATTTATGGCATTATATATAACAGCCAATAAGTGTGAATAACCCAAATGTTTATCAGTTGGTGAGTGAAAAAATGTGGTTTGTACAAGCAATAAAGTATTTTCAGCCATAAAGAAGTACTGATGTATGCTACACCATGTTGAAAATACTATGTTCAGTTAAAAAATCTGACACACAAGAGCCCACATATTACATAATTTCATTTATATGAAATGAAAATAGGCAAATCCATAGATTAATGGTTGTGGGAGGGCGTGGCAATTGGGAGTGAGTGCTAATGGAAAGATTCTGGAATTAGAGAGTGGTCATGATTTACAATTCTGAGTATACTAAAAACACACTGAATCGCACACTTTAAGAGAGACTTTTATGTTACACAAATTATTTCTAAGAAAGGAAAGAAAGAAACAGAGAGAGAAAGAGAGGGATGGACGGATGGACAGACAGACAGAGAAAGATAGATAACAGGAAAAATCACCAAGGTGGCTTTTCTTCAATACTGACTCCAAGGCTGCAAAACCAGAACTGGGTACACACATGGCCTCCACTCCACCTGTGCTGAGGGTCACAGAGCAAGGAGAGGCGGGCTGCACCATCTTCCTGGTACAGTAACCCAACTTTCAAAGATTAACTTACCCTGGAGGAAACGGGTCATAATTTAAAATGCGAAGTCTGTTCTTTTTAGGAAATGCAACGTATATCTTCGTATCTACACGTGAACACATTTCTTAAAACCCATGAAGCTCATGTGTTCATATGTGTAAAACGCAAGTCACGCTAACTGCATAAGCTTGGGGCTTTGAGCTTCTCACTCCCTCCAGAGCCTGCTGGCGGCAGGTTCCAGGCTCACACTCCTAACTGATCTCGGGAGAACTGGGCCAGGATAAGCATCCTGCGGGCCTTTTCAGGAGCGCAGACCACCCGTCACTTCTCACATCATGCAGGCCCACAAAGACCGGAGAAAAAGAAAGTAACTTTCCAGTGTTCCTAGCTTGCCTGTATTGGAGCCACTGATGGCATTAAGAACGATCACCCCTCTACGGTAATGAGAATTACTCTCTGCCAAGTCAACTCCTGCTGCCATTTCCTGTTTCTTGTGGCATGTCACACGTATCTTGTACTTACATATTTAAAGCATTCAAATTATGGCCATTCTCAAGTTGTGGGCTTCATAAAAAGCATGTTTCAGAAAAATGTTAATCAGCAACTCAAAAGAAATGTGACTCAATGCAAGAGGCTGTTAGGAGTTGGAACTTATCTCCCTTGCCAAATACTTCACTTTCTGTGAGCAGTACAAAGGCTTCATTTAGCCCGTGCAGAGGCTGAAAGTGAAAGTGACTAAGACTGTTTTTGAAAAGGTCAGGCGAGTGCACTCACCGATTCTCAAATTCTCCGAAACCTTTCGCTGTGAACATCACCACTAAAGTTTGCAGCCCTGAGCTGCGACTTGACCACACGGTGATTTTACTGCTTCTCTCAGAAAGTTCCGGTACACGCTCGTGCTTTGGTTCATGATAATGCACTCAGAGAACACCAGCCAGGTCAGCTTTTAAATGCTTTAGGGGCCAAGCCACCAACAGGCACGGTGGCAGCACATCAGGAAGGGACCAACCCCACTCTTGCCTGGCCAGGCTGGCTTTGGGGCTGGCCTCCACTGTGTCCTCTCTGATGGGGCAGGCAGCAGGGCAGACACGAGAAACCCAGCAGCACGATGGACGATCCATCATCCCAGCCCCCCGAATCTGTACTATAAATATTGCAGACAGGCACAACTCCTTAGAAAAATATATTCAAGAAACTAATAACCTCAAGCTGTGGGCTCTCCCAAGGGCCATGGGGGCCAGCCAGCTCCCAGGTAGGAACCCATTTCCTCTGCCTCTGGGCCCAGTCCGCCATGCGCTGGCACTTGTGGCGAAGGCCATCCTTCAGATCCCCCAAGGCACGGCCCTACCACCTCACAGGAGGCCGGTCCTCTGGCTCCACCTCCTCTGGATTCGCATTACAGCGGCCCTGCCCCAAGACAGCCACTTTCTGCTCTCTCATCCCAGAGGAAAGCCTTAAAACCTGGACAGTCTCAAGTAGCTTCCCCCACTGGCTTTAAGCCTCTCGTGGCTCTGGACTTGTGGCAGGACAGCAGGGAAGGGCTGGTCTCGTGGCTTCGTCCTGCCCCGTAGCAGCTCCCGAGATTCCAGATCCAAACTGCATTCTGGACAGCAGTCACCTTCCCAGGACTTCTCTCCTCCAAGGTGAACAGTCCAGGTCCCTGGACACGGCCTCCAACTGGCCATGAGCGTGAAGTCTACCTCCTGGTCCCACTGGGTCTCTTCTCAAATATAAAACGATAAAATACCATTAGCACGTCACACGAGACCTCGCATACTACAAGGCACTTTGATACAGACACAACTGATCCGACTGGGGTCTCTGCAATGATAGCAAACTACCAAACTCCTCCATACTTGAAGAAGATGCTTTGTCCGTGGTCTCACTGAGAAACTTTCCCTCTAGAAAACCAGAGTGAACCTGTGACCACCTGAATTGTGTGTGATGTCAAGAAGTAAACATAAGACTTGAGGTAAGAACAGCTGTGACTTGTCCAGGTTCAGAGGTCTTGTCCAGGTTCATGTCCTGAACAAAGAATTGAGCAGGACGTTTGTGAGGAGCTGCAAGAAAAAAGACTTTTTGCCAATGAAAGTACATGCCGCAGAAAGGGGGTGGGCCAGTGAGAAGAGCTCATGGCCCCAGAGGGGCGTGGTGTTCAGGGTTTTAAGAATGAGAGTCTGGGGTGGGTTGAGGGGCTCTTAGGGTGTGGCAAAGCTGGCTGGGAAAGTAAGTGGGACCTGTCAGTTACAAGTTCCCAGGCAGCACCGGGTAACTCCCAGAACCTTCTCACAGGCTCAGAGATGTGGACGGCGTACAAAGACAGACACCACCGGGAGCCTGCTTTCGTGACCCCTCGCAGTACGCCACTCTCCTGGGCTCAGAGAACACTTTTATTTTTGTTTTTATCCTTTCCCCTCTTTCGCCCAAATTCACTCTACAGAGCTAGTTCTTCTCTTACACCTTCATCTCTCGCTTTTCAAATAAACTTTTGGCACTGTTTTTGGCTTGTCTCGTCATATTCTTTGTTTGAGGCAAAGAGGACCTGGAATACTTTTATTTGGCGTGCCATTTCTAAAGAACTCCCCAATAGTCGGCCCGGAATTTGGCTTCCGCCAATGACAGGATCGGCTCTGCCCCCGCATTGGGTGGTGGTGTCCAAACCGCGGTCAATGGGCTGGAGTCAACCACGCATTGCTGAAGCCCGTGGGGTGCCTGCCTACAGATATACAGCTTATGAGCTGGGCTACCTGGTTACTTTTTCCTATTGTATTTAGAACTGGACATTCTGGTCCTGGGCTAATGTTTAACTCAGAAGGTGGCTTTACCCCAGAAAGCGGGTCCAAGGCAGGCCCTCCCTTCTTTCTACAGCTGTTTCCTTGGCTACCTCCTGCCTCATGACCTGGAGACACAGTGAATGTTCCCTAAAAGTACCTGGATGGCCTTGACCCACAGAGCTCACCCTGGCTCCCTCTTGAGAAGTATTGCTATCAAACTACAATACATGCACTCCAGCGAGATGCAAGGCAGCAAACGAGCGCCCCACCATCGTGCTGATGCGCCCTCACGCATCAAGACTGTTCTGTGAACTCCTAGGAGTCGCTTTGAACGCTGGTCCTGGACACAGAACACCTGGTGCGAACCCTGCTCTCTGCCTGTTTCTTAAGTTGGAAACTGAGGAAGCCATCTCTCAGGTCCTGGTGAGCATGAGGAGCAAACAGAGCGTACGATGCCCCATAGAGAGGGAGTGCCAAAGGGTGCCAGCTCCGATGCCACCTTGCCTGCCTGTGTCCCCGGACTGTTCAGTAAACACACTTCCCTTCTCTCTCCAAGTCAAGCCAGGTCAGAGGACAGCAGCTGACAGAAACACCTATCGCAGCTTCCAGTGAGTTTGTCGTCCGGCTGTTTCCAAGATGGACAGTGGCAAGTCAACGGCTGTGGGCTCGATCCCTGGCTCCACTCCATGCTCACCACAGGGCTCGGGTAAGCTCTCTAGGCAGTACTCCCTCTCACCATGCAAGAACCACGGCGTGTATCCTTTCAAGGGCTTCACAAATGGGGTCGTTAATGTCACAAGACCCTGTTCCCATTCGCTCAGCTTATTACAAGTTATGTTCAGTGACCCTGTCAAAAGATCCCCTAAAATATGTAATACTGTGTTTTCTTATGTTTTGCAGTACCAGGGCTCAAACCTAGGGCCTCATGCATGCTAGTAACAGGTTCTACCACTGAGTCACGCTCCCAGCCAAACACTCCTCTATGCTAGGACCTTAAAAGGAAACCGACATGTCAGGAGTTGCCTTTGTGCTGCCAGGGAGCTCTACTTACTGAGAAAGGGCCAGGCTTCCGGAAGTGCCTGTGGGTGGACTAGTGTGGACAGGGCCCGGGCTGGTCCTGGCCGCCGTGTGTGCACAGGTCCCCGTCTGTCCTCTGGATCCTGTATTTTCCCCTCTAGGAACCAAGTTCTCTCACACTGCCCCGAGAATTATTTTGAAAAGCAAACACTGCCAAACTAGATGTCTGAGGATAGGTATTACGCTTCTGAGGGACTGCTGAGTTTTTGGAGGTTCCCAAAGGGGGCTATGAAAATTCAAAGGCGGGCATTTCCAAGAGTGATTTTTAGGGCCTGAGACACACCCGTCTCCCAATTACCCAAACCACAATCTGTGTCCAGCTTCATTTACGTAAAGAAGTGGTTAAGTAATAACCAAAATGCTTTTTTCTTTTGTGACACATCTATAGCATGTATACAGTTATTCTTTGATATAATGATTAAAAACAATCTATTACTATTGATTTTAGTATATGTGCTGCCGAAGCGAGCACTTTATCGCTCTTGATAAAGTCCAATAAACACTGACATATGTATCAGTTAGTATTTAACTAGGTCAATAGACAAATAAAGGCCAGATAATTTAAAAATGTCTGCTGCCAGGATCTTCAGATCCCAAATAAGAGCAAACGGAGGTCATGTCACCAAAGGCGAAGAAAAGGGCCACCAGCCAGCCAGCACCAAGACTGCCTGAAAACCTGCCTTTTCTCTAGCTTTGTATCCAAGAATGGATGGTCCACTACCTAGGCTCACGTACAAAGCACCTTCCTAAGCGCTGCTGGAAAAGCAACACAGACTTGACTCCCGGGAATCCCAGATCCATTGTTACAGAAAACAAACTTGAAATGATGCTTTAAATCACAGAAATGAACCACAGCGAATCAGTCTTCTTTTGGCTACAAGAATTCTCTTTCCTGAGAACTCAAGTCACAGGGAGACCTTTTTCTTTTGTAGGTAAATTACAAATTAGCTGGTGCTGAATGAGAGCCACTAGATCTCACGATCCGAGATACATGAAAGACTTTTCCTCTCCCTTTGGCTTTCGCCTTCTGAATTATGATCGTACTCCATCTATCACCCTCCCCTTCTGAACCTTCTTTAACCTAATCTGAACATAGAGGTACATCCACAGCATCCCACGACATGCCTGTATCTCAGCTCCCAGTCACAGTTCAGAGGAAGGACCCACACTGCGGAGCAGCTGTGCAGGCGCCCCAGCCCTGAGCCGCACGGCCCCGCCCGGAACCCCCGCTGGGGTGTGTATCAGAACTGCTCCCCAGCAAGACTGCTCTACAAAAAGAAAGTCACTTTCCTCTTGCTGTAAGAAGCCTGTAATATCTGACATCATCATAGGACTTTGTTTTCACACATACTTCTGTGTCTTAACCAGAACCCGTTAGGAAGTTAAATGGTGGTCAGTTAGCAACAGCAGACTGGCCTATGAATCCAAGCTGGGAGAGACATTCATTCAGCACACACTCAATAGCCCTTTTCTCATTAATGTAATTACTTCCTGCTCAGTGAAGATGGCATTTTAGCATGTCTGTCATGGACGGGCCAAAATGGCCCCAGAACTTTTATAGGTCTATCAAAACAAACACCATCACTTTATTTGCAAATTGTCATGCATGAAATGAACAGCTAAGCAACTGTCGGTAGACAAGTGTGCACACCGTCAGATACAATCACTGGGAAGCTCCAAGTGAATTTTAATAAGCTCCTTTTATATTACAGCGATCAGCTGAGCTTTCATCCTCAATCTGTGGTCTCAGCATCCAGGGCAATTAAGAAAACAGCCTTCACCTTGGTGGACACACCTTAGCGAAGACAGCCAGCCACCTGTCAGGAGAAACAGCAGCTGGCCTGTCCACCTTTGTCTCTTACAAGAATTTTAGAACTGAAAAGAGTTCAACTTCCCAAACTAAATGCTACAAAATTCAGGGTTTGAAGAATTAAATCTGTGCTTCCCAAACAGCACTGCAGGCCTTGGGGTGGGAATGTGAATACACATGCAGGAGAAAGGTCTGTGTGGGATGCATCTGGACTGCAGAAGCATCCGTCTTGGCCGACAGACACACCAAGGGCAAGTTTTGCCCCAGCACGGCCAGGCTTGGACCTGGGCAGCACCGCAGAAGGCAGTCTGGCTTCATACAGCAAATGCAAAGAGCAGTGACCTCAAGTTACTTCCACAGTCCCCACATACCTCATATGTGGGTCCCCCCACCCTGCAGGGGGACAGCCTGGCTACAGATACTCGGGCCCCTGGGACACTCCTGTGATCTGCCCTGCTACAGGAAGGCAGGCCTGCCGTGTCTGTTGGAAGAGGAGAGAGGGCTGCTGTGTTCACTGCTAAGGACAGCAAGTAGAGACCTACCCGTCACCCCAAGCCACTGTAGGGGTCAAACCCTGTAGATACCATTTTTCTTTCCTCCTATCAATTGGCTGGGACTCTATGCTAGAGGGCCAGACCACGGGCTGGGAGGAGGCGTCAGAAGAATGTGTGGACTCCTGTGGGCTTCACAAACGCTTTGACCCTCATCTCTGACTGGATTAATTCTGTACCATCAATACTGTGTTCTAGGATTACGTGAGGAGCTTGCCTGATGTAAACGCCATGGGAAAGTTTCTTCTAAAGTCCAACATGCAATGATTCATTCAGTTAAAAAAGGATGGGGTAAGAGAAAAGGTCCAAGATTTCTTTTTCACTAATTTTATTTATATTAGGTAGTTTTCACTCAGAATATCTTATCAATTTATTTTTCAGGTTGAGATGTATGTATATATGTGTGTGTGTCTATTCCTGTGTAATAACTTTGAAACTTTATTTGGTATAATTTCCCGTTTTTGGTATACATAAATAATTTCATTTTCTTAACACAGCACAGTAGACAGACAATCTGTATTATTCCCTAGAGTGTCCAATATATAAATTATTCACATTAAAAAATTAAGAACGGAAAGCCTCATATGCAGGAAATAATTAATCTGTTTCGACAGTATGTACTAGTAGCTTTATACATCTGGATGAACAGACAGGACACACATCGGCACGAAGACACCCCTTCACACTCTGTGAGCGGCTCACTCTTCACTTTAGTCAGAGAGCTCCCATGTGCCGAGGCAGAGTGGATCTGAAAGACACTTCTGGAAGAACGCTTATTATAGCGGCACTGTCAGAATTTCTGCTGCTTCTATTCTCCTTTATAGTGAGGGGGCCTCTTCTCTTTAAATGCAAGAAGACCTTCAAGTCTGTCTTTTGTTGGAATGGTCTATGAAAACCAAAGCATTATATACCAAAAATTAAAAAGACAATAGGAAGAGTTTGCCAAGCATTATCCAAGAAAACTAAACAGATGTTCATTCTAAAATCCTGAAATCTGTCATATGAATAATTCTCATTATTTGACCATATTCATTATCCTTACTCCAAATGTTTTTTTCATTCTTAATATACTTTAAAAAAAATACCATCCTGTGTCAGTGATGAACCAATAATGATACACTATTTTTAACTAAAGTTCAGTTTGTATTATGGTTCACTCTTGTGCTGTATTTTCTACAGGTTCTGACGCATGCACGGCATGTGTTCACCCTCACAGTATTACACACAACAGTTTCACTGATTTATACATCCTGTTCATCCCTGATTTGTCTCTCAAAACTCTCCATTTTTGCCTTTTCCAGAACGTCTTAACTTGGAATCATACAGCTCATGGTCTTTTTAAACTGAGTTCTTCTGCTCAAGAACACATACTAAAGGTTGCTTCGTGTCATGTTGCACAATAGTAACTGCTTGCTGTACAACACTCCACTGAGTGAGCATACCACAGTCCACCCGTTCACCTGCTGAGGTACGTCTTGATTGCTTCAAAGTTTTGGCAATTATGAATAATAAGGCTTGATTTGCAGGGTTTTGTGTGGATATGTTTTCAACTTATTTAGATAAATACCAAAGAGTATATGGTGAGAGTGTATTTAGTTTTACAAGAAAAGGCCAAACTGTCTTACAAAGTAGTTCAAACCACTCTACATTCTCCGGAGCAGTGAATCAGTTTCCATAGCTCCCCATCATCATACGCACTTGGTGTTTTCAGTGTTCTAGGATCTCAAAAATGCTTGATTTGCAATTTCTTCATGAATTACGTTTTGGCACCATTTCTATAATTATCTGTCCTCTATTTATTGACTTTGGTGCTTGTTCAGATCTTTTGTCCATTTTTAAGTGGGTGACTTCTTTACTGTTGAGTCTAAGAGTTCTCTGTATATTTTGGACCCGAGACCCTTTCAGAAGTGTTCCTCAAGCACTTTTCTCTCAGTCCATGTCTCCTCATCCTTTTAGCCATGTCTTTATAAGTAGAAGTTGTTAACTTAATAAAGTCATACATTAATTTTCTCTTTTATGGTCTGCACTTCTGACATGTCTAAGAAGTCAACTCCACACTCACTGATCTTTTCTCTGATTTCTGTGAATTTTACATTTGTTCATCACACAATTAGTTTCTGACTCAGCCACGTATATCAAAGTCCAAATGTTCCAGCAGGATTTGTCTTCAAGACTGTCCTTTCTCCACTGAAATGCCCTGGCTCTTCTGTCAGCACATCAGCTGATCTTACTCACTGGGCCTGAGAGCAGGCTCTTGGTTCTGTGCCTTCATCTGCTTACTGGTTCTTTCGGCCACCACCATGTCTGGCTTTCTGCAGCTCTGCGGTAACCCTTGGGGTCAAGCAACATCGGCCTTGGCTTCGTTTCTGGCAGCACTCTTCTGGGTCTCTGTACTTTCCACACAAACTTTAGAATCAGGCTGTCAGTGTCTCTGAGGTAAGCTGCCGGGGTGTTTACTAGGACTGAGTTAAATTCATAGATCAAGGTGGGGAGAACTGCTCTCTTAACAAGATTAAGTCTTCCTATCCATGAACACGGGCTATTTTCTTCCATCAGCGGATTCTAGTTTTTCACTTATAGCTCTTGTACATGTCTTGTTAGATTTATACCTAAGTTTTCATTTTTTGAGTGCTACTGTAAATGGTGTTGTATTTGTAATTTCCAATTCCAATTTTTCATTGCTGTTATTTAGCAAAGCAACTGACTTTCGTATATTCACCTTGTAAAGAGGTTTTTTGTCTTTGGGATTTCCCGCTGAGACAATCATGTCATCTGTGGGGCAGTTTTATTTCTTCCTTCTTAATATGTACATTTCTTATTTTATAATTTTTATTTTTGCCTTACTGCACTGGCTAAAACTCCTGTATGATGTTGAAAGGGCACAACCTTGCTCCTGCCTTGTCCATTCTTGCCTGATCACTAAGTATGATGTCAGCAGGTTCTTCTGTAGATGTTTGTATCAACCTGAAGAAGTTCTACTGTATTCATAGTTTGTGAAGTGCTTTTATTATGAATGGGAATTGGATTATATCATATGCTTTTTTTTTGAGTCTACTTATATAATCATATAATTTTCTTCTTTAGTATGTTGATGCGATGGATTTCATGGGATGATTTTCAAATGCTGAATTTTCAAATTCCACTTAGTTGGGAGTTTAAATCTTTTTACACTTTATTAGATTCAATTTGCTACTATTTCATGAGGGGTTTTTTGTCCCATAGTCAGAAGAGACATTTGTCTTTAATTTTCCTTTCTAGCAACGTCTTCCTCTGGTTTAGGTATTAGGATAATGCTGGCCTCCTAGATTAAGTTAGAAGTTTACCTTCTGCATCTACTTTCTGGAAGAGATTATGGAGAAGTGGTTATTTCTTCTTTAAATGTTTCATCAAATGTGTTTTAAGTATGTGGCGTGTGCTTATGTTTCTGTTTTTTGAGTCTGAGGTTGTTTCTAAAACATAATTTAATTCAGTCATGGAATTTACTCATCAATGTCAGGTGATCTGTATATACAAAACAGACACAGAGTAACATTCTAGATGTCGCTCTTAATTCATGGCCTCGCCCCATGTGTAACTGGGGTCTGGCATAGTTGCCAATTCTCAGAAAAGGTAGAACAAAACTCTTTAGCTATTTTAGATCTTTTGAGGAGGCAAGGGACATTTTTTGTTTTAAATACAAAGAACTCGGCTATATGTAAAAAAGAAAATGATCATTTCACTAGTGAATTTTCAGTGGTCAGGAAAGAAGGCTCAGAACTTTAGAAAAAGCCAGCGAGTCTCAAGCACCACTACTTTACAGCAGGCATACCCACCCCACTGTACAATGGAGCAAGGCACCAGGTCCACGCTCCTAAATGACAATGTCAGCGTACACAGACACCTACAGCATAAACGGCACTTAGTTATTCTGAGTTTTCTAAATTATGTAGACAAGGGTTATTAATCTGTGGAACAGAATCAGTCATAAGAGCCGACAACAGTCAAACCGCAGAAACAACTAAAGCCAACCCATTTGTGTGATTTGGCAGGGGGATGATGGTAATCTTGCTCAGTGACGCATACTTCATTTGAATTACACAGACAGCACGCAGGAGTTGGAAGGGTGCATCCTCACTGATTTTGTGATTGTATTACATACCTGAGCATAGCAAGCTTCTTCTATGGCTAATCCTGTTACCAAGTCAACCTGAAAATAAAAACATAATTCATTTCAGTAGAAATAACTTTTTAAATGAGGGTATATTCAAACTAAGTTCAAACTGAACAGTCCTATTCCCAAAGAACAGAACCCTTTGACACAGTCCACCTGATCAGAAGCACGAACAGCTGTGAGACCAGGCACCAGCTGGGTCCACGTCCTGACCTTACCACTGGGAGAGCTACTGAGCGTCTCTGTGCTTCAGAAAGGCCTGCCTGGACAGTGAGCTAACGACACTGTTCACCGAATGGGGCGGGGATCCTGTGTGGATTATGGGAGTTAGTCTAGGCAGCAAATAGATACACAGAAGGCTGGCACACAGCAAAGGCTATATCCAGTGCTGCTACTAATACTATTATGAGAGGATTGAAATAACCAATCAAGTACCTGCAAATTTACAGTACTATGTTACAGCTAATAAATTCAATCTCATTTTATTGGCATAAAATGAAGAAAGATATAGATGCTTGTAGTACCCCAATTTGGCCAAAATGTAAGAGCCATCACTAGAGATCCACAGTACATGCATGCCTGTGCTGCCCCAGCCCAGGCCCCTCCCTAGGGGACCACAGAACACCTACAGATTCCCCAGTTTGTGCTTCTCCCTGCAAAAGCCACGTTGGGAAGTTAAAGGCAAAGTGAGCTACACACAGCTTGGGGCTGGCATGTTTTCCTTGGAATGTTTTTTATAATGTGATAGTGATGTTGAGAATATATGCAACAAGCCCCCTCCTTTTCTTTTGGTTTTCTAGGAACTCTTAGCCAAGGATTCTTTCTTAATGGCAAAGATAACAAGCATGTCATAAGCTGCAGGGCACTGATGAAATTCTGAATTCTCTTATTATCACACTGAATCAGCAATAACCAAATAAGCAGAACGAAACTAATGCTAATGATGTAGCTGCAAAGAACCTCAGGAGCTTTCAGTAACAACTGTATTCAAATGTCTATACTTCAGAACATTATAAATAAAGAAGTCTAGAGGCTTGAGCCAGCAGGTCAGGATGCTCCCGGGTGGCCCATCCACACCAGCTCAGCCTGCGCACCGACAGGGTGAAACTCAAATAAGGTGGGAAACACCTTGGACAGAAAGCACTGTTGCCTCTCTCCCTCATTAGTGTTTTTTGGTTTTTTCTTCCCATTTCTTTTCTGATCCAAGCCATCACTATCTGGTAAAGCCAACAATACCCACACCACTAAGGAACTTTTAGAGACATAAACAATAAGGAGACATGAGTGGGCTACCAAAGATCTCCCAGAGAGCTGCAGTCTGACAAATGCCCCCAGACTCCATGCTTGGAGGCCAAGATCAACATTGTACCCAGCACTGACCACTGCAGACTCAGCAGGGCTAAGAAGCATAGAATCAGGTTTCAGGCTGCGCCCCACCCCCCGCCAGAATGGTGGGCATCAGAGAAATCTCTATATGTGTATGTATACATAATATATGTACATATTGGTTTTCTTTCTCCTTTTATTTTCTCTTTCTCTTATTCATCCTGCTACCTGTCTGATACATTCTCTTTTCTACCTACTCTTTCTTGTTGTTGTTGTTTTGGTTTTTGCTTTTATTGACTCCTACCTTGCTCATCTATCTCTACTTCCTCAACCAAATGCTCTGATTTTTCCTTTTTTTTTTTCGTTTTCTCTCTCCCTTTCATTTTTCATATGAGTCAATGTTGTCTAGATTCTACATGGTTTGACCCACTACTTTCACCTTTCATTCTTCCTAAACTATCTACTCAAGTTTCCCAAAGTATAAGTAACATCCTATTTCAAGTCTTGCATCTACTAGAACTCTCTTCACTGACCTCTCCACCTTTTCCTATCCCTCATTACCTGCCCCCCTACATGCAGGGTAAAAACCACTCTACTAACAGGATACCCACTACATACAAATTCCTGGTTTATACTGAATTCTGCTTTGTAACGGTGCTGACCTTGCTCTTATGGTTAAAGACACAAAGATAATATTTACCACAGTTGGTCAATTTCATGAATGTAATTGATGCTATTGCTAATGTACTAGTGTAACAAGTGTGTTAAACAGGTTATAACCAGTTGTACTTTCTCATATGGTATACTGTAATTAACTGAGGTAATAATCATTAACATAATCCAGGGTCTTGAGACAACCACAAAAGCCAAGAATCACATATACCTACAAGACACTGAAAAAAACAGAATTCTCCTTAGAAAGCATTGATATTTGTCTTCAAGTAACCTCCAATAATCAAAATATAAAAATCACCACTGAAACTAAAAGGGGGGAAATACATATAGAGACAAAGAAAATGACAAGACCCAGAAGTAAAATACAACCCCAGACCCTCAGCTGATCCAGAACAAGTCCAGATGACAACGAAATAGAGGAAATTGGAAAAAACTCAACCAAACTTTCAGAAATGATACCAGCACAAGTTAAAAAACAGGTGGATGAGGTTATAGAGAACATCAGATTCGAAATAAATGGCCAATTTAAGAAAGAGATAACAATCATAATGAAGGACCTGCTTAGTGAATTTAGAGTAGACACAGACAAAAAAACAGAGGAGCTTAGAAAAATAATGGAAAACTTGACCACTCAATTTAGGAAAGAAATGGAACCCATCAAACAGATATTCAAGAAATCAAAACCTGCCCTGAAAGTATATGCAGTAGATTAAGTGAAAGCGAAGATAGAATCTCAGAAGTAGAAGACAGGACTGCAGTTCATGAAAAGGAAAACTTCATACACATAACTAAAGATGATGAAAAATCAATACAACAACTGCAAGATGATGCAAAGAAGAACAACATGAGATTGATCAGAGTAAATGAAAAAGAAGGAGACACTTTAAAAGGATTGAAAAAGATTACTCACAGACATAATGATAGAAAACTTCCCAAGCATGAGAAGAGAACCTGACATACAGATAAGCGAGGCATATAGAACCCCAATTACTCATGACCAAAATAAATCTACACCAAGACATAGCATAATCAAGATTCCAGAAATTCAACAAAACACAATACTTAAAATTGTTAGAGGAAAAAAAACAAATCGCCTATCAAGGTAAACCCATCAGAATCACAGCAGACTTCTCAACACAAACCCTTAAATCAAGGAGAGCTTGGAGCAAAATATTTCAAGCCTTAAAAGAAAATAATCTCCAACCCATATTGATGTACCCAGCTAAACTATCTTTCAAACACAACAATGAAATAAGATATTTCCACGACAAAGAACAACTTGAAGAAATTCATGACCTCCAGACCACCTCTACAAAATATTTTGAAAGATATCCTAGGAAGGGAAAAAGGAAACTATAATTACAAGGACACTAATAAATAATAACCCACCAGGCAAGACAAACAGTTAAACTGAGGTAAAACACAGAACCAACAACAGAAAAGATCTATGACAAAGATAAGTCTATACATAACAGCTGTAACCATCAATGTAAATGGTCTCAACTCACCAATCAAAAGAAACAGACTAGCAGAATGGGTCAAAAAACAAGATACATCAATATGTTGCATACAAGAGACACATCTAACTCAAGGAAATTCACAGACTGAAAATCAAAGGATAGAAAACAGTATTTCATGCAACAGGAACCCAGAAAAAAGAAGGGGTAGTTATCCTAATCTCAGACAAAGTGAACTTCAAATCAAAACAGATCAACAGGAACAAAGAAGGTCACTACATACTTCTCAAGGGAAAACTCCAAGAGGAAGAAATAACAATCATTAATATTTATGCATCAAATATCAGTGCACCTAACTACATAAAACAAATATTAAGGAACATGAAAGATCAAATAAACACTAAAACAATTATAACGGGAGACTTCAACACCCCACTGTCACAAACAGACAGATCAACTAGACAAAAAACTTAACAAAGAAATAGCAGAACTGAATCAAATCTGTGAACGAATGGACTTAGCAGATGTATACAGAGTGTTCCACCCCACAACAACAGAATACACATTCTTCTCAGCTGCACGTGTGACGTTCTCCAAAATAGACCACATACTAGCTCATAAAGCATATTTAAGTAAATGCAAGGGAACTGAAATTATACCATGCATACTATCAGACCATAGTGCAATAAAACTGGAATTCAATGGTAACAGAAAACAAAAATACCATATAAACATATGGAGACTAAATAACATCCTTCTGAACAACAGCTGGGTCACAGAAGAAATTAAAGACAAAATTAAGCAATTTATTCAGTTGAATGATAACACCGATACAACATACCGGAACCTATGGGATACAATGAAAGCAGTACTACGAGGGAAGTTCATTGCATTGAACTCCCACATCAGGAAAACAGAAAGAGCCCAAATAAACAATTTAATGTTGAACCTCAAACATCTAGAAAAAGAAGAACAAATCAAACCCAAAGTTCGTACAAGAGAGAAAATTATTAAGATTAGAGCAGAAATTAATGCAATTGAGACTAAAAAAAAAATACAAAAAAAAAAATCAATGACTCAAAGAGTTGGTTCTTTGAAAGAATAAAGAGACAAACCCCTAGCCGCTCTTATCAAAAAAAGGAAAGAAAAGATCCAAATCCATGCAATAAAAAATGAAAGGGGTGAAGTCACAACTGACCCTATGGAAATCCAAAGGATCATCAGCACTTACTTCAAGAACCTATACTCACATAAGTTGGAAAACACTGAAGAAATGCACAGATTCTTAGAAACATATGAACTACCAAAACTGAATCAAGATGATATAAGAATAGTAAATAACTCAATATCAGCCACTGAAATCAAAGAGGTAATTAAAAACCTACCAACAAAGAAAAGCCCAGGTCCTGACAGTTTCACAGCTGAATTCTACAAGAAATTCAGAGATGATCTAATACCACCATTCCTCAAACTCCTTAATGAAATTGAAAAGGAAACAGCACTTCCAAAATCATTCCTGGAAGCAAGTATTACCCTGATACTAAAACCAGAAAAAGAATCCACCAAAATAGAGAACTACAGAGCAATTTCCCTAATGTACATAGATGCAAAAAGTTTTAATAAGACACTAGCAAACAGAATGCAACAGATTATCAAGAAGATTATACACTATGACCAAGTAGGATTCATCCCAGGGATGCAGGGATGGTTGAACATACACAAATCAACACATGTAATACACCATATCAACAGAATCAAAGACAAAAATCACACGATCATCTCAATAGATGCAGAAAAAGCATTTGATAAAATCCAACACCCATTTATGATTTAAAAAAAACCCTACACAAATTAGGAATAGATGGTCTATATCTAAATCTGATAAAAGCCATCTATGACAAACCCACGGCCAACATCACACTAAATGGTCAGAAACTTGAAGCTTTCACACTAAAATCTGGAACAAGACAAGGCTGTCCACTATCACCACTATTATTCAATATAGTTCTAGAAGCATTTGCCAGAGCAATCAGACAAGAGAAAGACATAAAAGGAATAAAGATATGAAAGCAGGAAGTTAAACTATCATTATTTGAGGATAACATGATACTTTACATAGAAGACCCCAAGAATTCCACCAAAAAACTTCTAGATTTAGTAACTAAATTCAGTTGGATAGCAGGATACAAAAATCAACACCCAAAAGTCAACAGCATTCCTATATACCAATAACAAACTCACCGAGAAAGAAATAACAGAAGATATTCCTTTCACAATTGCGTAAAAAAAAAATGAAATACTTAGGAATCTATCTAACAAAACAAGTAAAAGATCTTTTCATTGAAAACTACAGTACTCTAAAAAAGGAAATTGAAAGGGATTTCAGACAATGGAAAGATATCCCATGTTCATGGGTAGGAAGAACCAATGTAGTGGAAACAGCCATACTTCCTAAATTACTACACAGATTTAATGCAATTCCAATCAAAATACCTATAACATACTTCACAGAATTAGAAAAGGCAATCATGAAATTTATCTGGAACCAGAAGAGTCAAGAATAGCAAAATCAATTCTGGGCAACAGGAATAGAGCAGAGGACATCACAATCCCTCACTTGAAATTATATTATAAAGCTTCTGTGATAAAAACAGCATGGTACTGGCACGAAGACAGACCCGAGGACCAATGGAACAGGCTAGAAGATACAGAAATAATTCCAAACACACTCAAATACCTCGTCTTCGACAAAGGAGCCAAACACCCTCACTGGAAGAAGGATAGCCTACTTAACAAATGGTGCTGGGAAAACTGGCTTATCACATGCCGAAAACTAAAACTAGATACGTGTCTCTCACCATGTACTAAACTGAAATCAAAGTGGATCAGAGATCTAAACATTAAAACAGAAACTCTAAATTTACTGGAGAATAGAATAGGAAGAACCCTTGAAGACATAGGGGTTGGAAAAAAATTCATCAACAGAACCCAGACTTCATGGGAAACAAAGGAATCAATGCTTGGGACCACATCCTACTAAAAGGCTTTGCGCAGCAAAAGAAATTACTAATAGAGTGGGGTGAAAAACCACAGACTGGGAAGAAATTTTTGCCAGCTGTCCCTCAGACAAAGGTCTAACATCTAGAATATATAAAGAACTCAAAAAAATCAAACCCCCAAATTTAAAGACCCTATCAAAAAATGGGCATATGAAATGAATAAACATTTCTCAGATGAAGAAATAAAAATAGCAAATAAACATATGAAAAAATGTTCAACATCATTGGTCATTTGAGAGATGCATATCAAAACAACACTAAGATACCATCTCACTCCAGAAAGAATAGCTATTATCAAGAAATCAACCAATAACAAGTGCTGGCGGGGCTGCGGGGAAAAGAACCCTCCTCCACTGTTGGTGGGAATGTAGACTGGTCCAACCACTGTGGAAATCAGTGTGGAGATTCCTCAGAAAACTACAACTAGAGGTTCCATTTGACCCAGCTATTCCTCTGCTTGGTATCTTCCCAGAAGAATTAAAATCATCATACCACAGTGATATATGTACAACCATGTTCATAGCAACAAAATTTGTAATAGCTAGGTCTTGGAAACAAGTTAAATGCCCAACGATTAAGGAATGGCTAAAGAAGATGTGGTTTTTCTACACAATGGAGTACTACTCTGCCATAAAAAGGATAAACTAGAGACATTTGTAGGTAAATGGATGTACCTTGAGAATTTTCTCTTAAGTGAAATAAATCAGATACTTATCATTACACATCAAATTGTTTCTCTGATATGAGAAACTGTAAGTGTAAATAAGGACAAAGGGCTATAATAGATATTATGTTAAAAAAAAGTATTCAAAAGAGAGGAGAACTAGATAGGGAAAAGGGGGACAAAGAAGGAAGATTAAAAGAAAAGTAAGATGAAAGGGGAAAAAATGTAAATAAACCTGTTGCAAATAAAGAGTGGTGGGGAAATGGAAGGGAGGGGAGCGGAAGAGGGGGGAAAACCAAGATACATCATGTACAGGTACAAAATAACCATGTTGATTATGATCATTATGTATACAATGTACCAATACATGTTCTTGGTAAAAAAATAAATAAATAAATAAAATAAAAATAAAAGTAAGTCTAAACATGGTGTGTTTAGATTACATTTCCACTACATTCTAACAACAAACTCAAGTGTTAAGGAACTTACCTCCATCCCTTGATTAATTGCCAATTTTGCCACTCTCATTGCAACAGGTCCCTAAAATTAAAATTAAAGAAACAGATTTTAATTACTGTTTATGCAAGTTATGTTGTACACCTCAGTATAATTCAAAACTTCCCACTGCTGGATCCACGGCACAGCCAACAATGGGCACGAGACACTACGTGGAAAATTCCTTTTCTAGCTTTGCAAGGTCTCAAACAGCAACTGTAACAACTGAGTTGCATCAGTGAGTTTTAGATGCCAGGGATTCTGTTACACAGTGAACTCTAGATCAGTTGTGGCGAACCTATGGCACCCATGTTATTGTGTTCTTCTGTTAAGACAAAAGATGTTAATGTATGAGTTGTTTTTTCTAAACTAAAGCCTCAGTATCCAGTGTTGGCACTGCAGCGTCGTACTCTGTGACAAATAAGTGGGTTTCGAGTTGCAGTTGGGCACCTGGTCTCAAAAGGCTCACCTCACTGCTCTAGATCCTAGAGGCAGCAGACAGTGCCTGTGCGGGCGAAGATGCAACGTTCTGGAGTGGCTCTCCCTCAGAGTCAAGAGGGGAAGAACAGAAGTCTCTGGTTCAGTGTCACTAAGTAGTGGCTATGACCAGATGGGGCTGTCACCATCGACTAAGGTGGGGTTTGGAATCATCCACGTCAGACCTAACTCTGCATCTCACCTCCCCTTGCAGAAGGAACTAACCACGATGGTGGGGATTATACAGGGGTTCTGGGGGCGGGCTCCCCCATCACAGGGTGTGCCTGGGTCAGAGAGAGAACATGACACTTGGTGTGAGAAGGACAACTCTATGTCCTATGGAAGCAAACTACCCTGGAGAAAGCTCTCCTCTCCAGATGGAATTTAGCACCTTGGTATCACTCTAAATTTCTAAAATTCTGTTCACAGGTGCTAAGTAGGAAATCGACAGCATATTTTAAATTGGTCTCTTGACTGAACATGTATGACAGGTTTTAAAAAACAGGTACACGAGAAGACTCTCAATGAATGAATGGAGAAACAGACAAGTGCATGAAAAAGCCATTTTTTTCGTATCTGTGGGTTCTATTATCAAATTTTACCCGCCTAATTCTTTAGAAATACTAACTTTATAGGAGCTTTTTAATTATTTGGAAGAGTTATTCAGTAAACAAGTGTAAAAATAAAGGGTTCTTCCATTCAAATTTGCTTTGGTAACTGTGGCGTGCACCAGCTGGTCACCAGCACATACAGTTCCCCAAGCCACCTATTTTCTGAAGTCATTCTGTATCTCATTTGTTCAACCCAGAGAAACATTAACTGTAACCACGAGTGCTCCCAGGAGTGTCCTTCAGATGATGGGTAAGGAGGCCTGCAAAGAACGGCAACAAAGCTGCTACCGCAGCTTGGCACAGGCTGGGAGCGGGAGAGAGGGTGGCAGAGGGAGGACGGCAGCGCCGTTCTCAGGTGGTGATGGGGACAGTGAGAGCATGAGCTGCGTGGAAGATGACAGAAAAGAATGCAAGCTGGACACCGGGCGGCAAAGACCCTCCCACGTGCACAGCGCTCTGGAGCATGGAGCTGGATGCACACAGTGATCAGAAGCAGGAATCCGCTGTTCTCTTAACCTCTTGGTGTCCGCTGAGATGGGCTCTGGTCGTGAAGTCTGCAGTCAAGGGAAGTCATTAAACCAATATGGAACTGAACTGCTACTCTCCTCGACACTCGTATGTTTACTCTCTCTTTAGGTGGCTATTTCCCTAACACGTTTGAGAAATATCGAAGTTGTAACAATTTTATTTTTTTGTTTTTTAAGCAGTAAAAATCTTTATCTGCTTTCCACCCATCAATTCAACAGGCACTCAGCCTGCAGTGCATCTAAGTGGGGAGAAAGCTGCACAAGGGCCTGCCCTAGAGCCACCTGCTTGCGTGTTAACCGAGCAGCTGCAGCTCGGGTTTAGACTCCCGTCCTTGGGGTGGCCCAGCCGACAGCTCCGGGAAAGGGTGCGTGGCCACAGGGACTTGGTCTCACAGCGAGCGTGCTCATGCTGAGGGCCACGAGCACCTTCTGAGACCAGACACAAAACTGACAGGCGCAGGCGTGTGCCCTTCATGGAGAGCGACTGCATGACATTCTGTAAAGGATCCGTGGCCCTGTTTCGAGTTAGTGACTCCGAGTTAGAAGAACTTGTTTTGACTTCAGAAATGGTTAGCCAGGGGAGCCATAAAAGTCCAAGCTCCATGAGGGTCCAAGAGATTACCACTGACTGCAAAAGGAGAAGCTTCTTCTGAAGTTAAAACCCTCACTCTCTGATTGAGACCAAAGGAACACCTAGAGTGGCGAGCTCAGAACCCTTTAAACAGAGCCAGCAACACATGCTGTTCCAGACTCTGTCAGGATGCTATGAGGAGCAATGCTAAAACCACCATAATCGCACACACAGCACAAGGACTCCCTGCTCCTGAGCAGGTCGCCTCGCACAGAGCCGCAGGAGGGAGGGTCAAGGCCGGCGTGATGGACTGCCATTGCCTGACTACCTGGGAATAGCGTATGTCGATGAGTTTGGACTCACGGATGGTCCAGGGCAACAACCCACCCACCACTCTGCTTCTCTACAGAATGGTTTAGGTTGAGCACTCAGTTGATAAACACAATTTTCTAGGAAACTGTGCCACATGTGCCAAACATAGTGCCTATGAAAAATCATCAAAGTGTGGTTACAGTATGACCCTCCGATTATCCTCAAATCTTAATTCTGAAGGACCTTCTAAGTTAAGCCAGTGTAGTATTTCTAGTTTTACAGCTACCACACATTCTGTTGATTGGCAGGCAGGCCAAGACCACCACCAGTGTGTGCGACAAGGCTCTGATGCTGTGCAGGTTACCAGACAAAGGAGCTCCGGTTAGAGGTACCTGAGGGAGAAACTCGCGTGCTAGGTCCAGGGCCTTCCTGTAGGCGGCATCGCCCTCCTGGTTCTGCTCTAGCACATGGCTGACCAGGCCCACGGCTTTGGCTTCTTGGCCATCGAGTACTCGTGCCGAGAAAATGAGCTCCTTGGCCAGGGACATTCCGATGGCACGTGGTAATCGCTGCGTTCCCCCTGCAAGGCAAGGTAGGCAACGATCTGAAACCCTCCAATACAACACCGCACTGTTTCACGTGCTCCTCTGTCAGAATAAACCTGTGCTGTAAACCTACATGTCAAATGTGGTTCTGGAAAATGACTTCGGAACAGGCTCTAACACCTTATTTGGCTTATACAATTAATAATACCAAAAAAAACAAAACAAAACAAAACAAAAAAAACTTGAGAACGTCTCATCATTGTTAAATGATCTTGCACCCACCGGAGCAATGGTAGATTCCTAAATGCACCCCCCAAGCACCGGCCCACCAGGAGGCGGGAGCTTCCCAGCAGCGGGCAAGCTGGGCCACCACAGAGAATGCAGGCCTACCGAGTGCAGCACTCTTCTTTCGGCTCAGACAAAACTTAACCACATGCTTTTAAGAACTCTGTCATGGCGAATGGATTATAACCTCATTTTAATTTAGTAAAAATAAAAGCAGACAATTACCTGTGAAAACAGGCTTAGCCACACACTGTTCATTTTCTCCGTCCAAGTCCCATCACCCCTTGTTGTCTCCCCTTCAGAAGGTGCTCTCAGACAGCTGTACCTCCTCCCAGTTTGTGGAAAAATCCACTCAGCAGAGTTAGGCCCAAGCGTTTGGTTCTGACTTTGCCACTTACCACTTTGAGGACTTTGGGAACTGATTAACTCCTCCAGAGAACACCGTGATCAGACAGTTCCCTAGCAGAAGCGGCCTGTGTGCTGAAGACTGGCTGATTTATCCAATCTATCTATCTCCTCACTACAGTATCTTCCAATGAAGCCAGGATCTCATGAGACGGAATACCGGACAAAAGCAGGTAATCAAGGTCTAGCCTCCATTTCTACCCATAGCACATGACAGAGCTGAAGCATTAGGACTCGTCTACATCCTACCCTCACAGTGGCTGCTGGGCTGCTGAGGACACATGTGGCAGGAGAGGGGCTGCTGGCTGCCAAGTCTCGGAGGAGAAAGCCCACCGTCTACACAAGTGCACCTGGTTTCATCAGGCTCATCAAAGTTGAAACCTGTTATTTTCTCCACATAGTTACCAACTTTAAAAACTAGATGGTGCTTTGATCCAAAACCAGTTCCACCTGCAAGCTGACTACACTGACCCTTTTAGATGTTACGTTCTTTCTCTGCCAGTCTCCATCACTTTCCAGCACCAACACCACAATGAGAGCCTCTGCTTTCCCTCAGAGGGAAAGTAAACTCATTTTAAGTTACATCTCTATGAAAAGTAGGAAAAACAGTAAAGACCACAAGTTTCAAGAAGGCTGCTTGCCTTCCTCGCCTTCAGCACAGCATGCCTGAGCTGGGAGGACAGAGCTTAGGATGCTACTCTTTAACCGTTTTAGGAACCACAGCGAGTATTTAGGACCCATGAGTTCCAGAAAAACAATCAAAATCCCTCAAGAAAGGGAAAAGGCCATTCTCAGTAGGGACTGTTTTCAAACATCAACGGAGGGATGCTTCTGTTAAGGCACCGTTCCTGAGTGTGGGAACTGCCGCCTGGTTACGAGACGGTGGATCCGCAAGCGTGCCCGAGAGGAATGGCAGAAAGGGCACATCTGGAAAGAAGTACTGCTAATTTTACATACACTGCAACCGATGACGCTACTCAGCGCAGTGAAGAGGTCAGAGAACTCAGGTCTAGCGGCCCGACGCCGACAAGTCATTTACCGAGCTTCCACAGCAGCTGATCAGAACCAGACACGAACCTCGGAACCCGGATGGCTATAGGGAGGTACTCAGGAGCTGATGACGACCTTGATGAGACTGAAGAACTTCATGGATATGGTATTTATAAGGGAGCACAACATACGGCCCTCCTTGTTAATATCACACTTTTTATTCAACTGAAGCTCAATATTTCACAATCCATAAAGCTTATACCTATTCATCCCATCACTCCATTAACCACTCACCAGGAAGAATTTTGCAAAAACTTGAAATGAGTGTCGCACAGGTGGAAACTACTGTTATGAACCGTCATTCCCCCTGAGACTGGCGCGCCGCTTGCTGCTCTGCTCCACAAGGTAGATGCCCTACACGACAGTTCCCTGGAGGAAGTAACAGGAAAGTCAGCAGCATGCTGCTGAGAGGGAGCTTTCTGGTCTACTGAAGACATTGTCGCAGGATCCAAAGGAAAATCCTCAATGTGGCTCACCATGGAGCACTGCATGTAAGATTTGGCCTTTTTGGGGTAACAGCACAGCCATCTACTCTAAGAACTTCATATAATGGAGCCACAGTGTTTGTCTTCTGTACTTGAAAAACTACACTTAGCACAGTGGCCTCAAGGTTCATTCACAGTGCAGTACTTGTCAGGATTTCATTCATTTCCAAGGGTGAGTAACACGCCATAGTACCTGTACACCATTGTCCATGGTTTCTCTACCTTCTGGCTATTATGAATAACGCCGCTGTGTACATGAGTAGAGTGTGCTAATGCCTTTTCAAGACACTGCTTTCTACTCCTGGGTTACAACCAGAAGCAGATTGGTGGATCATACAGTACGTCTATATTTAAATTTCTGAGAAAATTTCCATAGTGGCTGAACCATTTTATGTCTCATTACAGAATAAGAATTCCAATTTATCCACATACTGTACTCATCAATACCTGTTTTATTTTACAACTTAAATTTGTTTTTTAACTGATGGTATATATGTACCACTTTTTTTTATTCATTAATCAGCTGATGGACACTTTGACTGCTTCAACTTCTTGACTACTGTGAATACTGCTATAATAAACATGAAAGTATGGAAGCCTTACTTCATCCTTTAGACATACACCTGGGAATGAGATTGCTGGATCATATGGAAGCTCTACTCTTTCACTGCTTCCCACAATGGCTCTATCAACTTATATTCCCACCGACAGGGTGTAAGGGTTGCCTTTTCTCTACATTACCAAGAGGAATTACTGTCTGTCTTTTTGGGAACAGCCACCCTTCTTGAATTCAGATGATATCTCATTGTGATTTTAATTTACATTTTTCTCATCACTGATGTTGAGCACTTTTTCATATATTTTAGCCATTTGCATGTCTTCTTTTGAGAAAAGTCTACTGAGGTCTATCGCCCATTTTAAAATAGGGGTGTGTGCACGTGTGTGGTTTGATGTTATTTTGTTTTGTGTTTGCTACTGAGATTTTTCAGTTCCTTATAAATTTTGGATATCAACCAACTTGTCAGAAATAGTCTGCAAATACATTTTCCCCATCTGTAGGTTGTCCCTTCACTCTCATGATTACAGCCTCTGCTGAGCAGCAGCTTTTCAGTTCGGTGTAATTGCATTTGCCTGTTTTCGCTTTGTTTCCCATGCTTTTGGGTACTTGTCCAAAAGACTCTTTCACAATTTCTACACCCTAAAGCATTTTCCCTATGCTTTGTTCTGGTAATTACATTGTTTCAAGTCTCACAGGTAAGTCTTCAACCTATTTTTAGTTGATTTTTGTAACTGGTAAGAGAATTTCATCCATCTGTATGTGGATACCCAATCTCTCCAGCTCTACTGAAAAGACTGCCTTTCTCCAAATCGTGATTTGAGCATCTCTGTTGAAAATCAACTGACTGTAGATGTGCGGGTTTACTTCTTGGCTTATTCTGCTTTATTTCACTGAACTATGTGTCTGTTCTAATGCCAATACTACATTGTTTTGATCACTGAAGCTGTGTAATATATTTTGAAGTCAAGATTATAATGCTTCTTGCTTTGTTCTTTTTGCTCAAGTTGGCTCTTGCTAGTTGGGGTTTTGTACTTTCACACAAATTTTAGAATTGCTTTCTCCATTTCTGTGTAGAATCTTAGTGTTTTGAAAGAAATTGTACTGAACCTATGTAGTACGGACATTTTAACAATATTGATTTTCCAATCCATGAACATTGGGTATCTTTCTATCTTCGTCTATCCTCTTTCACATATGTTTTCAATTTTCATTTCAGAGATCTTTCACCTCTTTGGTTAAATTGATTCCTAGATATGTATTATAAATGGGACTGTTTCCTCAATTTTTAGCTCAGATCATTAGT
This sequence comes from Hystrix cristata, assembly GCA_004026905.1. Lineage (NCBI taxonomy): Eukaryota > Metazoa > Chordata > Mammalia > Rodentia > Hystricidae > Hystrix > Hystrix cristata. The sequence continues at coordinate 120,269 of PVJO010001909.1, forward strand.
TCCTAGTATATAAAAAGGCTACTGATTTTTGTATGTTGATTTTGTATCCTGAAACATCACTGAAGTAGTTCATTAGTTCCAGATCATGTCCAATCCACACAGTGACAATCTGACTTCCTCGTTTCCATTTTGGATTCCTTTTGTTTCTCTCTTGTCTGACTGATCTGCTTATTATGATACAAAAAACTAGCAAAAGTGAGTATTGGGTGCACACATATTTAGAATTATTATTTCTTCTCACATTAAGGTCTTTGATCCATTTTGTGTTACTTTTTGTATATGGTATAAAACATGCACATTGTCAAAAGAAACTTTCTTAGTTACACAAATACATGATTGGAATATACAAATAAATGACTAGAATCACTCATTTCCACTAAAATTTTATCTTCATAAAACCTCTTTGGTAGAAAAAATTATCTGTGCTATGTTTCTATGCTGTAATCAAACTGTAGAAATCAAAGAATGACAGCCTACATTATATTTTTACATTTATGGAAATGAGGGTACAGCCCCCTTAATTCCTCCAGGCATATAAAATTTTTATTTTGAACCATATAAAAATGGTATGATCTAAGTCATGCACAGTGGCATACATCTGTAATCCTAGCACTCTGAGAGGCCAAGGCAGAAAGATTGCTAAATTCAAGCCCAGCATGGATAATTCAGTGACTCAGCAAGACGCTATCTAAAAACAGTAATAATAATAACAACAACAACAACAACAGGCTGAGGATGTAGCTCAGTGTGAAGGCCCTGGGTTCAATCCCCAATACTAGAAAAAAAAAGTGTGTGTGAGAGAGAGAGAGAGATACAATCTGTTCTATTAGCTTTTCTGTTGTGTGCCAGGGATCGAATTCAGGGCCTTGTGTTTACTAAACAAGCACTCTAACCACTGAGCTAAATCCCCAGCTCTGTTAGCTTTTATAAATTTACAATGACAGTGTGAACAAAGAGCTTTACAAATGGAAGTTACAATGCAACGTGATACGAAAACTAAACATGACTGACATGTAATCTCATTTTTACAAATACATTTAGCCTGTATTTGTTTTCAAGAATAGCCTAAATACAAAACTTTCTGCACCAATAAACTGCCCAAGTTGTGTAGTATAGCTTATGTTCATGAGCAGCTATTACAAAACTAAATGGCATTCAATACTCCTGCAGGTTAAGAGAACAAGGGTTAAGGCCTGCACTGTACCCTGAGCTAAAAGATAAAGACGTGCCGCTGAAACCACAGTGTGGACAACAGGCTCAGAGGCATCAAATACAAGAGCAAACACCAGAAAACATTTATTTCAATTCATTCTCCTGTTTTCTAACTATGAATATTGCATCCTAATATTGACAGTGTCTCAATTCTGTCAGATGATCTCCCCTTAGGCATCTGAGCTCGGGATCCCAAGGTGATGTCCAAGGTTCGTGGCCTTGGCTCAGTCAACACCGAGATCTGTGGCAGCAGCACCAAGAGTCTTTGTGAATGAGGAAATTAAACAGTGGAATTAAAATCATCCCAGGCTTGAAGCAGCCTTAACACATCGATAGAGCTCCAGGACGCCCTGTTCCCACTCACAAAACTCATACCACTGTCCCCCCGAGAGCAGCCAGTACAGAGCCCAGACTCCTGGTCAGGCCGTGCTCGGAGGTCCCCTGGGCCACAGGCACACATTCTGACCAGATACCAGCCAAAAACGCACTCCAGGGACCCTCCCGCAGACAACTGCAGCACTACTGAGTATGGTGTGTGTGTGTGCGCGCGCATGTGTGTGTGGGAACGCCAGCTGAGAGGTCACGAGGCTTCTGCTCAAAAGCGAGCACCTCATGGTGACCACAGTGAATAATACATTGTAATATTTCAAAAGTGGTCAAAGAATTGATTTTAACATTCTTACAACAATAGCAACAACAACAACAGGTAAGATAAGGTATGTTAATTAGCTTGACTGAATCTTTCCACAATGTATACACAGATCAAAATATCACACTGTGACCAGTAAATATATAATCATTATTTGCCAACTAAAAATAAATTTAAGCAATAAAAACAGCTCAGACAGTAGGGGACTGCTGCAACTGAAGCTGGGGACAGACGCTCTTCTTCTCTGTCCTGGAGGGCGAGGCAAGCACTGAGGCCAGGCCAGCCTGCTAGACGTCACTTCCCAGCACACAGAGGCCTGAGTGAGTCACCTTGTGTGTGGCACTAGGAGCCTGCGGGCAGCACAGGGCAGTGGTGCGCAGTCAGGGCTCAGGCTCTTGGGGCCCAGCGTGTGCACCCAGCCTCATTTTTCTGCCCCTCCACCAAGTCCAGAATTCCTATGACAGATAAACGTCCTTTCCACTTTGGGTAGCCGGAGTCAATTTTTATTGCTTGCTCTCTAAAAACAGTATGATATAATAACATAACTGTTCTTCCTCTCTATTACTCAAAAACAAACTAATGCAAGTCTGCCTGTTCCATTTTGCAAAACAAACCAAAAAAGGCCATTTGTTCAGTCAATACCCGATTGGTGGAGGGCTGCCGGGCACTGTCCCAGGTGCTGAACAAGGAGGGGTGAGCAAGACGGGCTACCGCTGATCTTCCGGTCTTACCATCCTGGAAGGTGCTGAGGAAAGAAAGCATGAAAGCAGCAGGAGGGCGGCAGGCTATGAGAAGGGAAACGGAGATCATTTCAGGCCAAGGACAGTCCCGGGAGTACTGACTGGGTGGCTGGGGAAAGCTGGGGGGAGGCCACGTCTATACGAGCAAACAAAGCAGCAACAGGGGCCAGGAAGAGCGCCCAGCAGTGGGCTCAGCTGGGGTGAAGGCCAAAGAGTGAAGGTCAAGGGTGAGCCTGAGCTTGGCACATTTAAGAGCACAGAGACCACCGTGGCTCATAGCAAAGAATGAGGGAATGGCAAGAAACAGAGCCTGACAGGCAAGGGTGAAAGTTTACATTTTGCTCTAGCAAAGTGATGCGAAGGCAAAGGAGGGTTTCAAGCAGTCAGTGACATAGTCTGGCACACATTTCAAAAAGATCCTTTGTAAGCTCGAGAGAGAACAGCTTACAGAGACAGAGTGAAGCCAAGTGCCCCACAGGCTACCCCTCTCACCGGCGTGCAGCGCCAAGGCAGGAGTCAGGCGTGGCAAGGGCTGGCTGGCCGGGGAGCCCAGCAGGAGGAGTGGCTGGCCCTGATGCCAGCCCGAGGTGCCAGACTCAAGCGCTGCCCCTTTGGAGGCGGACAGCAGGGGTTCTGGAGGGCTTCCACAGGAACCCCGTTCTACGAACAGAAGCCTGCATGAGGGAAGCTCTTCTCTCTGGACTTGTGGCTGGCGGTGCCTCCTCTCACACCATGGCACCCTGCGAGCGGCTGGGCACAGCCTGGCCCACGCCATGCTCTACCCAGCCCCTTCCTCTCCCTGCCTGCAAGGGAAGCCTCTCTCTCTCCGGATGCCCTTCAGGGACCAGCCTCCATCAGCACGTGGGCAGGCCTGTCTGGGTGTGGGGCTCCTGGGCTATCTTCTGCTTTTCATGGGAGCCTGCACCCATTTTGCTTCATTTTCTACTTTTGTCTTTTTCTCTGTTTGGCCCGAACTTGCTCTGCAGAGCCAGTTTCTCCTTTCTGTTTACAATTTTGAGTAAAACTTTAGAACTACTTTTTGCCTACCTCGCCCAATTCTTTGTTCGAGGTGGGAAGAATCTGGAACTGTCTGGATTTACCGGGTAACAACATGGAGGCCCAGGCTGACGCAGGGCAGGGTATGGCGGCCAACATAAAACTTGGGGTAAGTGCTTTCTGAAATCACTAGTGAAATGGATGAGGGAGAACAGAAAATCAACCCAATGCCTGGATGTCTGCTTGACTGTGAGGGTGCTGTATCTGACACTGGAAAGAGCGAAGGAAAATTAGGCATTCACCAGCCATGTTACCTAAGTAAAAGATGTCCTCTACACACGCAAGCGAAGCAGTGTGCGCATGGGTGTGGATTCCAACGTTTATTAAGGTTCAGTGATACACAGATGACATTCAAAGATGGGCCTGGACAAGATCACCAGTGAGACCAATTAGACAGAAAGGCACAGAAGTCAGCAAGACCATGAGAAGTGCTCACTGAAGTAGGAGTGAATGGTAAAAGGGCTGCAGCCAGCCATGGTTCATCAGCCACCTTCCTCACCACTTTGCACCCCATCCTTTTTCTAATGAGCCCAAATCTGCAAGTCTTCCGGGAAAGAATTTCTCCACTGAAATAATGGCCATGGGAACAAACAGGTCTTCTTCCACGATGCTGTTGTACCTACAAGTAATGCTTAGAACTCAAGCAGCCACCTTGTGACCATGATGGTAGCCTGCAAGGCCAAGTATCAAACTGAAGACCACAAAGCAGAAAGGTGTCACTTAGCTACTGAACTCAGCAACCCTGAAGATGCCCCATTTGGTGACTTCTGTGGTACTACAAGGTATTTTCTTATTTTGTAAGATAGCTGAAAAAAGGTTTCCTGTTATTTGTATCCAAAGACATCTGGATGTATATATGGATCGAGGAATAATATCAGAACACACATTTTGGACAACAGGAAAAGTGCGATACGATTGCTGGGCAAAATTACACATCCGAAATACGCTATCATTATCTCCCTGGCAATTTCTAGCTATTTGGGGGCAGGTAGAGTACTTTGCTAGAGAAGTACAAGTGGGAGAGTAAGCCAAGTAATAGCGAAAGTTGACATTTATTGAGCAGATGTTACTGAGTGGATATTAACTCCTTTCATCTTTACAGTTTCCCTATGAGCTTGGAGGGAAGGTAGTTAGGGTCTTTTGTAAGAAAGTGGTCACCACAAAAGACTGAGACCTAAACAAGGTCTGCAGGAAAGGGCAAGGAGATGACCGACAGTGGGAACACCTCTGGACCTAAAGACCCCACAGGGAGAGCTGGAAGGTCAGGGCACCTCAAGGCAAGAGGCAGGAAACCCAGATAAAGAATGGTGCAGTTGTGCACATGGAGGCCAAGGGCATACGGGGGCGAAATGAGAAGTGGAAAAAGACCCTTGTGGATGCAAACACAGACTGCTAAAATTCAGTTGTGTGGAAGTAGCAATCAAAATTTCTGGAATAAATTTTCTGTTTTAAAGCCCACCAATTACAAAAAATTTGGATATTGGGAACCTATCAATTTAAATGGGAAAAATGACGTATCTGTAGTCCATCCAGAAGTTCCAACCAACTTTTCCAAATATCAATAAAATAGCTGGAGTCCAGTATGACGGCAAACACCTGTAAGCTCAGCATTCTGGGGGGTTGAGACAAGAGGACCCCAAGTTCAAGCCTGGTCTAGGCAACTTAGCGACTTAATGAGACTCTGTCTCAAAATCTTAAAGAAAGAAAAAAAAGAAAAGAAAAGAAAAAAAAGCTGGGATATAGCTTACTTCATAGGCCCGACTCCAGCCCCCAATACTGAATGAATGAGTGAAAGAATGAATGAAAAGATAAACAGAAAAAGTACCATTAAAGTTTGTAGCGTCTATGACGATTCCTGTATAATAGTATTTTGAACACCAACTACATAATTAACAAATTCATTAGGGAGCATGTGTGTGTGCAGAAAACAAATCTATCAGATATGAATTATCTGTATCTATACGGTACTAAGCAAGACAATGTAATGAAAAAATTAAAATACACCATGTTAAACATAAATGATGAATGCCAACAATGCTTAGCAAAGTAAGGAACTGTGAAACTGTTCCTGATCAAATGAAAACAAGAGGGTGGTATCCGGATGGAGAAACCTGCTGGTCTCTGCTGACAGGATAAGGTCAAATAGCTGCACACTGGGGAAGGGTGAGCAGAGCTGTAATTACTCTAAAACGGTTTACTCAAATCAAACTGTTCTTTGGCACTCAGGATTCCCGAAGGAGATGGCTTGAGCCACAATCCTAAGTCACAAAGTAAGAGGCGGAAACACTCTATGTAAGTATACATTTCTTTTTTGCTTCTTTTATCAACCCTACAAAAGTGAGGTGGTAAGTGTAGCTGTTAAATGATTATTTCCCAATTTAAGGTAGTTCTCCAGCATCCTTGAAGGCGACCAGTTAAGATTTTAATCTTTGAAAATCACTAGTGACTTACAGAGTTTAACCTACTCAAGGCATAACAATCCCAAGCAGTCAGAGGTGCTGATGCTCAAGCCACCCCACCCTCGGCCAGCAAGGCTTCCTCAGAGGAGTCTGCCCCTCCGGCACGTCTCCAGGAGTCTCTGACAGCTTCAGGTCATCTAGGATCATGATGTGCTCCGAGCTCACCTTGTGCATCTTCTCCCCAGATCCTGCTTCCTTCTGGTAGAGGTGCATTTTAAAATGTACAATTTTTGCTCATCTTGTGATCAAGTTCACTTACATGATTTCATATGCATACTCTGATATTCTTATAGAGACCTTGCACTGAGTCTCAAAGCTTCTTTCCCAACAAGCGACGAGCATCCAGAATGAGCATCAGTGAGTGAGCAAGCGAAGTTGGGCTCCCAGTGGCCAGCGCTGCACCAGGCAGTGTTACCCTGCATTCAGCCTTTTTACTGCCCACTTTGCCAAATCCAGCCTCATTCACATGTAACACGGGGTATAATTTTACTGGTTTGATTTAACCACTTTCTTGAAGCCTAGAAATTAAAAAGCAAAATGTCGGGAGGAATTTTCTCAAGGCTGCACGATGATCATAAACTGCTACTCCATAAAGTCAGAAACTAGGTTCCCTCAATGAACCTCCTCTGCTGTCTTCACAGCACACCTTCTATCTTCCCGAGTAGCTCATGGGCCACAATGGTTGCTGAAGCCTCACCGCTGTGTCTGGAAGCCAAGCAGCAGGACGAGGAAAGGGGAAGGGTCAGAACGCGCTCCATGTGCACAGATACTGATTAGGTAAGTACTGGCTAAGAACGTCTGCTTGCATCTAACTGGGCTGGAACTTGGTCACATGCAGCTGCAGGAGGCCAACAAACACAGTCTTTCCACTGAGCGCTTGCCACACCACAGAGAATAGGCCACTATTACTGAGGGAAACAGAAACTACTCTAAGTGGCAAAACTGATTTAATCATGTAACAAATGTTTTCATGTATGAGAATTATCTGGATAGAGTAATATGATAAATGCAATGTCCCATATCTGTTTATAATTTTTTCCATGACTAAGCTAGTATTTTGAGGTGGCAGGAAAAATATTTTGTCCTAGATAACAGTCTCCTGAGATTATACTACTTCGATTTACTTTTAAGTAGCAACCTCCAACATGACAGGCTTACATATAGGATGATTTTGTAAAAGAAAGCAAGAAAAAAATCTTTCAAACGCAATGATGTGAGAACTTCTAGAGCCCCACAAGCAAACAGGCAATACATGGCGGTTTAGGGGTCTCCGTCAGTCACCACAACATCAGGCAGTGGAGACTCCCTGGAGAAGATGAGCTGTGACACAAAAAGCTGCTGCAGTCAACTGAAAGCAACTTGGCTTCCCATACCTCCATCCTTCTGCACTCAGGGCCTCAGAGAGGACTGCTAAACAACTGACCTGATCCAGGGCAAGGCCAGCACTCCAAGGAACAGGTAAGCCTGGGAGAGTCAGCTGCTTCAGGGAGAAATAAAGGATGGGCCAGCAGTGCTGGCCCCAAGAGAAGCCCACAGCTGATGTAAACTAAACAAACAAACAAACGAATGACAAACAAAAGACCCCCACATATGATTTTACACCGAGTGACTTCTTCATGGTGTGAGAGAGTTTGAGAGGCAATCCTATGCAGCATCTACCATATTGCCAGAGTTTAATCAGGAACCATTCTGGGAAGGGGTGACTACCTGGTCTGAGCCACACACCTACAACACAGATTTATTCCAAGACTAAGTGTTACCCTACTACAGAGACTGGGTGAGATGGCCATGAGAGACGGATACGGAGGGCTGTGGGGTGAGGGCTACTCTACACAAGGATCCCCTGAGCAGCTCAAACTCAGGCCAGGAAGGACATGGGACCTGCACTGTGGAAGGCCGGTCCTGCAGGTCTGCCTTTCAAAGCTGGTGGCACCGAGTCCAGTGATCTGCTTGAGCCCTTGCCCTGCTGCCCACACCCAGCAGAGACCAGTGGGTCTGACTGCTTCTCTACCAACACGAGCGGGGATGTGTCTCAGCTGGGACAGTTGCCGTGCTCTGGGGTTGACAGACGGGTACCCCTCAAGCAAAGGGATGGTCCCACAAACTTACACACTATGAAGTGGGGTAGAGAGGACTGAGACCTGATGGATTCCGAAGACTTCAGGTTCCAGAAGGAAACCACTCATTTGGAAACATGGAGGAAATATGTGACCTGTTTTTTTTCTCGTCTATTTGGTGTTTTTGGGTTTTTTTGGGAGGGGAGGAGGTGGAGTATTATCTAGTATTTTGGTTTTTCTTTTTTTTATTATTACCTTTGTTTGATTTGGTCCCCCCATTTCCTCTTTTTTTTGCTCTCTTTTTTTCCTTTAAGATTTTTTCTATTATTTAAATTCTATTTTTTTTTTTTTTTTTGTGATACCGGGGATCGAACTCAGGCCCTTGTGCTTGCAAGGCAAGCACTCTAATCACTGAGCTAAATTCTAAATTTACGCTCTAATTTTTCTTATTTCTCTATTTCCCTGTTGGCTTCTTCTGTTACTTTTGTCTGATACTACTAATTTCCTTTTACTCCTTAATAGGATCCTCTATTTCACTTTTATCATCTTCTCATCTTCTATCACTTAATTTTTCAAATTCTCCTTTTTTCATGGTCCCACTCCATGCAACCTCTGCCTTATTAGTATAACCACTAAGCTTTACGAAACTATCAATAGATAACTATAGCTTACTATGACTATGGTTGAACACTGTATTGTATTGTTAAGGAAGGTAAAGTTGTTCTATTGAGTAGATATTTACTGTAGTCAGTATCTGGTTTGTCTTGGTCGTTATACTATAATCACTGATCTCTTTTCTATGGTCAAGGGTGGCACAGAGTTTGTCAATATCCAGTTTGTATTTGACGCTATTGTTGTTGCTGATTTTACTACTATAGCCAGAGTGGTGCAGATGTTGTGATTAATTGGTTTTCTCTACATGCCAACCTCTCGATTATCTGGGAGTCATATAACACTGCAGCTCATTCCTGAAGGACCGGGTCCTGAGCCAAATAAGCAACGACTTCCCCTCCCAAATCAATGGAGGTGGCTGGATTCTGGGACAGAGACAAGGGCCAGCAGCTAGCCAAGTCCAGCTGTCATCTCTTTTCGTGATAGCCCATACTGCGTCTCTCAGATGCAGCACGTACTTTTATTTTTGCTTTTACCCCCTTTCTCTGTTTGGCCCAACCTCGTTCTGCAGAGCCAGTTTCTCTCCCAATCTTAATTTTTGCCTTTTTAAATAAACTTTGCCAATGTAAAACAAAAAAACAAACGAAAACAAGTTAGCCAACCCAAGCCCAAGAGGGTCTCTCTGCAAAGTAGACATTAAGAAATGAGGTCTCCATACTATCAATAAAGCTATCCACTAAAATCAACCCACGAGCCTCAGCCCAGAAAACACACAAACAAAAAGAAATATGACAAAATAGGCAACAAAGTGCCTCCAAAAACTTCCAACTCCCCCAAAGCCAATCCAGAGGACATCGAGTGGGAGGAAATCAAAAGCCACATAGATGAAATATCTGAAAGGCTGACACTGGAGGTGATGAAACAGATAAATAAGGTATTTTGTGAATTCAAAGAAGATAAAACTAAACAGATAGTGATTCTAATGAAACAAATAATCAGTGAGTCTACAGAAGACAGTAATAAAAAACTAGCAGAGCTAAAGAAAGAGATACAAAACATGAATGTCCAGCACAGAAAAGAACTGGAACTGTTATGGTTTGTGTCTAGGTGTCCCCCAAAGCCTTGTGCGGTCACAGGTGGGCATTTTCAGAGCTGGCTGGATCCAGTGTGAGGCTGGGATTAAAGGTGTGTCCACTGACGGGTTCGACACAGCTCTAATCCCAGCAGCCTGGATAAAATAGAAGGGACAGGAAGAGGCCTGTCTAGCCCCTGGCTTGCTTGCTTGCTTGCTTTGCTGCCTGTCTGCCAGGCCAGCTTGGCTTGGAGCCAGCCAACTACAAACTGAAACCTCTATGAACTGTAAGCCAAATAAACTTTTCCCCCTTTAACTTTGAGTGTAGGGCATTTTGTCCCAGCAATGAGAAAAATAACTACAAAATCCACAAGAAAGTTCCAAACAGAAATCCAAGACATTAAAAAATTCTAGTATGGCCAGCAGAAGCAACCAGTATGAAGACAAAGTGTTAGAACTAGAAGACAGGGCTGTGGCTGGTAACCAATTAATGAGAGATACCTTAAAAACAATGAGAACATGAAAAATAAATCCAACGGCTGTTAGAAGACATAAAGAACACTAATATAAGATTAACTGGAAGTAGTGAAAAATCAGAAGACAGTATAAAGGACATAAAAATCCTGTTTACAGAAGTAATAACAGAAAAATTTCCAAACATGGAAAAATAATTTAACATACAGATAAGTGAGGCACAGAGAAATAGTTATTATAAGACAAGAACCACTGCAAAACACATCCTTGTCAAAATGTGTACCAAAAATCCAACACAAGAACAGACTCTTAAAAAGCTACGAATCACTTATAAAGAAAAACCCATCAGAATTACAGCACACTCCTCAACACAAACCTTAACAGCATGGACTAAAGTGTTTCAAACTCTAAAAGAAAAGACTTCTACCCAGACTGCAAAATTATCTTCCAAAACTGATGGAGAGATAAGATATTTCCAGATAAAGAGCACCTAAAGAAATTCATGACCACCCAAGCAGCACTCCAAAAAACTTCTCAAGGATATTTTAGAAAGAGACAATGAAATAAACAATGCCAAAAGGTCCTATAAAATGAATATACCAGGTGGAATGAGCAGTTAAGTAGAAGGGAAAGAAAGGGAAGCAGCAGTAAGAAAATAATACAATGTCAGGAATAGATCAATACCTATCAGTTATAATTACCAATATGAATCAGTCTCAATTGGCCAATCAAAAGGAGACAGATTAGCAGAATGGATCAAGAAACAAAATCCAATGGTATGCAGTACACAAGAAACACATTTAACCCAAAAAGAAATTCAAAGACTAAAAATCAAAGGGTAGAAAACAGTATTTCATGCAATGGGAACCTGAAAACAAGCAGGAATAGCTATCTTATGTTCAGACAAAGTGGACTTTAAGCCAGAACTGATCCAAAGAGGCAAAGAAGGACATTACATATTGGTTAAGAGAACTATTCAACAGGAAGAGATAACTATTATAAATATATATGCACCAAATAATGGTGCATCAACTTCATAAAACACTACTGGAATAAAAGATCAGATAAACATCAATTATACTGGGGGACCTCAATACCCTAGTATCACAAATACATAGATCAACTACACCTTTTGGTAAATCAGAGAAAGATCACAGATGAACCAAACCTTTGAATAAATTAACTTAATAGATATATACAAAATGTTCTGCCCAACAACAGAACACACAAATATTTTCAGTAGCACATGAAACTTTCTCCCAAACAGACTACATTCTAGTCAATGAAGCATGCTTAAGTAAATGTAAAAAAATCCAAACTCTACCATGCATATCACCAGATAAACAAAGTGCAATGAGACTAAAAAATCAATGGCAAAAGAAACCACCAAAACTATGCAAATGCATGATAATTAACACATTCTTGAATAAATCAGTGGGTCCCAAAAGAAATTAAGGAAAAATACACAATTCCTAGATTTAAATGATAACGCTAGTACAATATACCAGAACTTAATGGAACCCAAGAAAAACTCTCCTAAGAGGGAAGTTTACAGCTATGAATGCCCACAACAGAAAAACAGAATCAGCCCAAATAACCTAAAGATACAGCTTAAGGTCCTAGGAAAACAGGAACAGTACAAACCCACAGCTGGTATAAGGAAGGAAATTATAAAGATCAGAACAGAAATCAACAAAATGGAGACTAAAAAGCAATATAAAGAATAAATCACTCAGAGATGGTTCTTAGAAAGAATAACAACATAGATAAACCCTTAACAACTCTTGTCAAGAAAGAAAAAAAGAGAAATCAATGCATGAGAAACGAGAAGGGTGAAATTAGTGCAGGCACCGCTGAGAGCCTAATGATTCCTCACAACTACTTCACACACCTATGAACAAACTGGAGCACTCAGAGGAAATGGACAGATTCCTATATGCATATGAATTACCAAAAATGAACCAAGAAGTGAATTTAAAAATCTTGAATAATCCAGTATCAGGTAATGAAATTAAAGCAGTAATAAAAACTCTACCAACTAAGAAAAGCCCAGGATCTCATAGATTCACTGCAGAATTCTACAAGAACTTCAGGGAGGATCTGACCTGTTTCTTACTCCTCAAACTCTTTAACCACTTCCAGTCCAATTACTTATATACAAGATGACCGAGAATTGCATTTTCCATTAATTTTTATGACAGGAAATATAAAAATGACAATTTATCACATTTATTCAATACAAGAATTGACTGGTTGAAATGACACCTGCCCAAGTGACATTCGGAATAGTCAGTATGTAAACAAACACACTGCCCAAGTGATGCTTGGGGTAAACTGTTAAGTGGTTAATGAAATCAAAAGGGAAGGACAACTCCTGAAGTCATTCCTGGAAGCCAGTATCACCCTGATTGCAAAACCAGACAAGGATCCAACCAAAAAAGGGAATTATAAGCCACTCTCCCTAATGAACTTACAAGCAAAAGCCCTCAACAAGACACTGGCAAATAGAATACAACAAACCATCACAAAGATCACATACCATCAACATGACAAAGGAGGCTTCATCCCAGGCATACGAGGATAGTTCAACATATATAAATCAATAAATATCATCCATCACATAAACAGAACCAAGGACAAAAATTACATGATCTCAACAGATACAGAAAAAGCTTTTGACAAAATTCAACATCTATTCATCACGAATACCCTGAAGAAATCAGGTACAGCATGACCTTATCTCAATACAATAAAATACGTTTAGGACAAACCTACTGTCAACATTGTATTAAATATGGAAAAGTTGAAAGCTTTCCCCCTAAAATCAGGAACAAGAAAAGGATGTCCACTACCACCATTCCTGTTCAACACAGTCTTGAAATGTTAACCAGAGCAATCAGGCAAGAGAAAGAAATAAAAGGGATATGCATAGGAAAGGAAGAAATGAAAGTACCAATATTTGGAGATGACATAATCTACTTACAAGATTCAAAAAATTCTATCAAAAGACCTCTAGAATTAATAACCAAATTTAGCAGGCTAAAAAGATCAACATACAAAAATCTGTAGTGTTCCTATATACTAACAATGAACTCAGTAACAAAACAGGAAAACAATACCACTCACAGTAGCACCATGAAAAATCAAATACTTAGGAATTAATCTAACCAAGGAAGTAAAAGACTCTATAATGAAAATTATATCACACTGAAAAAAGAGATTAAAGAGGACATCAGAAAATGGAAAGATATCCCATATTCCTGGATAAGCAGAACCAATATAGTCAAAATGGCCGTATTACCAAAACTTATAGATTTAACATAATCTTAATCAAATACCAACAGCATTTCTCACAGATCTAGAGAAAATAATCCTAAAATTCATATGGAACTAGAAGAGATCCAGAATAGTAATCTTGGATAACAAGAGCAAAACAGGAGGCATCACAATCCCAAACTTGAAGTTGTACTACAAAGCTACAGTGATAAAACCAGAACAGTAATGGGACAAAAACGGACACGTGGGTCAACAGAACAGAAGAGAGGAACAGAAATAATCCCAGGCATATTCCACTACTTAATCTTTGAGAAAGGGTCCAAAAACATACACTGGAGGAAAAATAGCCTCTTTAATAAATGATTCTGGGAAAATTGGAAATCCAAATGCAGACTGAATTTAGACACAGAGTTCTTCCCATGTACAGTTCTTACCACAAACACTCTTGTTTGTAAACAGTTTGATTCACAAACAGAAGCATTTGGCAAAATTTTGGTTTTGTTGGCCAACTCTGCATTGGGTGACAAACACGAACATGGCCATCTTTTCCAGAATTGTGGAATGAATTAAGTTCACAAACAGAGGTACTACTGTACTAAACTAAAATCAAAATGAATCAAAGATCTAAATGTTAAAACAGAAACAATCTGCTGGAAGATAAAGTAGGTAAATGTCTTAAAGACATATGTGTAGGCAAGGACTCTCTGGACAGAATCCAATGGCACAAGAAATACCCTTGTTTATTATTTATAATATTATTAATTTTAACTTTATGAGCTTTATTATATTAAACAATGAGTGCTAACGGGAAAAAATGTCGAAAAAATAAAGTATTGAATTTTTAATATTTACTGTTTATAACAAAGAATCAAAATTTTCAACACTGACTGTTTTTTGGTGTACAAAGCCTAAAAAACAACTTAGGAATTAATCTAACCAACAGGAATTAATCTGACAGAAATAAAGTCCTATATTAATTACAATGAAAATGCCAATAGAACTCTACAGCAGAAATAATCTTTACTTCAATTATCACAACTAAGGCTGTCTTCACACATGACACCAGCACGTTCCATACACACGTATCACCTCCACTGACAGCATGTGTGTTTTGCTTTCCTGGCCTTTTTGTAGGACATACTTGACATCTTGATTGTCTTCCTGTTTTGTCAGGAGATTCTTACTGTATTACACAACATGTAGTGAACAGGAACATAAAGTATTAGTAAAATAAAGTACTAAGTTTTTTTATATGTATTGCACATTTAAGAAAAACATCAATGCTTTCACACCAGCTGCATACTTGCTTACAAAACCTGAAACATCAGAAATGAATTCTAATGTGAACTACAATGAAAATACAAACAAAAGTCTACCACAGAAACAATCCTTACTTCAGTTGTCACCCCCAAGGCAGTCTCCACACGAGACAGCTGCGTGTTCCATGCACATGTCACACTTACACTGACAGCACGTATGTTTTGCTTTCCTGTCCTTTTTAGTAGGGCATAGTTGACACTTTGTTTTTCCTTTTGTCATAGTGGATCTTCGAGATGCCAGGCCCGCCTCTTCACCTGTCAGCTCACCAGTGTGCTCCACAATTTTTTTGCATAGTTTTCCTGCGCACCTGGTATTTTCTTTGTAAACTATCCAGCAATTTATCCCACACACATTTAGGATCAAGTAAAAATACAGCCATTGGCCAACACTTTGTGTTTCGAGTGACATCGTAGTTGCTGCACAATTCATCAACATCTACTCTGCCTTTGGTTTTGTTGTAGAAAGTTACCATCTCAGGCTTCAGTTTTGTGGAGGTTTCTCTGTCAGTATTTCTTCATGGTGGAATGCTGACGTGTTGACATCGGCAGTACCAGTTTGTTTTTCTTTGTCATACATGAGGCTAATGTTACATCTTACTGAAATCCAAAGATTGTACTATATAATTCTCTATTTTGATATTGCAAACATTTCATTTTGAATTTCAGCTTTGTTCTTGCATGCAGTTCCTGTGCTGGTCAACTTGTGCCCTGTTAGCAAATGTAGGATCAGTTGGAAACTGGTAAACCAATTGTTGAATGTCACATTCCAATTAGTTTGGGAGCTGGAAGCAACAAGTCTTTTCACAACATCATTAGTTTCATTATTATAAAAATAAGGGCCTGGTGGCTGAGCTCCAGGATAATCTTCTAAACTGAAAGCATAATGCCTTTGCATCCACAAGGGCATAAATTTTCCTGCCATATTTTGAAGGGTTTTTTTTGGGCATATATACCCTAAAACTACAGGGGCCATGAAATGCTGCTAGGTGTTCAATAGTCAGGTATTCAGATGGTATGTGACTTTCTTGACAATTATCCACAAATTGTTCAAACAATGAATGGATAGCAGCCAGATTATCAGCTCTTTTTCTTTCTTGGAGGGTGCTTTAGTCATCAGACCCCAGGTAATTTGAAGGAAACCAGGTTTCCTCAATGTCATTGTTATTCTACAAACCTGAAGCCCACAGCCATAAGTCTTTTACTTCCTTAAGTCTTTTACATTCCTGCGATTTTAACCCTGCTAAGAGAATGGCAAAGCTATGCATACTTTCAGTTCAACTGTGATGTGTCCTAATAAACACATTTTTGTCTTACCAAGCAGGTAAACACAAAGATTGCTTCCTGTATCCCCCCCAGGAGCAGCTACTAAGATGCTCACCCAGCTACTATAATGCTAAAGTACAAATTTACAGTAGAAAAGTACAAAAGCATTTGATGGTTTCTTTATTTCCACTGTTCTGCAAAGCCTCAGCACAGCAAAGGAACCAACACAGTGAAGAGACAACCTACAGAGTGGGAAAAAATTTTGCCAGCTATTCCTTAGACATAGGACTAATATCTGGAATATATAAAAAACTTAAAAAAAAATTATATCCTCCAAAATGAAAGACCCAATCAAAGGAGCGCTTGAAATGAATAGATATTTCTTGTAAGTACAAATGGCCAACAGATACATGAAAAAATGTTCAGCATTTCTGGAAATTAGAGAAATGCAAATTAAAACAACACTGAGATACCATTTTACCCCAGAAAGAATGGCTACCATCAAGAAGTCAAATAATAACAAATGCTGGCAAGGCTGCAGGGGTGGTGGGGTGGGGATAAACACTTCTACATTGTTAGTGGGAAAGTAAACTAGTACAACCACTATGGAAATCAGTATGGAGATTCCTCAAAAAACTAAAGTTAGAAATCTTATTTGACCCAGCTATTGCTCTTCTAGGTATCTTCTCAAAAAAGCTAAAGACATCATATTACCATGATACATGCATACCCATGTTTCTAACAGCACGATTCCTAATAGCTAGATCACAGAAACTGCCTATATGCCCGTCAACAGATGAATGGATAAAATGTGGTATTTATACACCTCAAATAATACTCTGCCATAAAGAAGGATAAACTTGAGGCATCTGTAGATAAACAGATCCAGCTGGAGACCATAAAATGAAGTGAAATAAATTAGACATACAAGCTTAAATATCATATAGTTTCTCTTATATGAGAACACAAAATATAAATAAAGGGCAAAATAGTAGCTAGATAATAGGAAGTAGGGAGATCTTTTTCAAATGGGAAGGGGAATAAGAGAATGGAGGGAAGAGAAAGGGGGAATGGAGATGGAAAAAAAGAACTGAAGAAAAGAAATGGAAATACACTACAGCTTTCGCAAATGGGAAGGGGACTAAGAGTTGGAAGCAGTGGGGAGGTATTAGAGGAAAAGGGGAGAAAAAAAGAATTAAGATGTGTTATGTACATGTACCAACTCCCCATGATAAATGTAATCATTATCTACTACATACATGTAGTAATAAAAAATAAACAGTGAAGTCAACAAAAGTACAAAACTGAAAAAAAAAAAAAAAGCCACCAATGATGTTTGCAACCCCTGTATTCCTCTCCGCATCTTGGGCATGCAGATCTTCAATGCCAGGGGGAGATGTTGGCAGCAACATGACAATTCCAAGTCAGCACTGTAAACCCACGGTGGAAAACAATATCAAATACAGCTACTACTTTTCCTTTGTCACATTTGCACATATTACAATAATTTAAAGTAAGCTTTGACATTTCACAAACGCACAGTATATATTAATAACTGAACACAACTTACAGTTTTGGACTATAAGGTACATTTTAGTGAACAGAAAGGTAGAAAATACCAGGTTTGGTCTTAGCCTTCACCTTTTCTCTCCTCTTATAAATTCACAGGGCAAAAATCCATAGTAATAAAGGAGACACAACAAACACTTCAAGTTCAAAGTTACGGAGACACTGAATTAAGGGCATTTACTAGTATGATCAGCAGTGACCTCTGACTTCTAGAAGTGAATATCATTTCTGAATTACTTGCAAATCTCACAAACACAAAGCAGCACAAGAGGCTGCTTTTTCCTGGAGCTGTGGGGGGAAACACTGCAGTAAAACAGCAGTTTTGGATTACAAGGCCCTTGGCAACCGACTCCTGTGGGACTCTGCGTCAGAGGGCTTTAGGCAAGAGCCTTCTGGGCAGGTCAGGACTCGGTGCTTACAAAACGACTTCCTCTCACTTTTACAATGTAAGCTCTAGGGTCAGAGAGGAGTGAGGTATGTGAGCAAACATGGCATGTTTACTGTCCTTAGACTGTGTCACAATCACACCAAGACCATAAAAATATTTATCCTTCAACTTGTGACCACTGCTTAAAGTGTTGTAATACTTTCTATTCCTGAGGCTTTAAGCATGCTGTAACACAACGAACACAACACGCACACACAACAAGACGGGAATATCTGGGGAGAAAATCCTACCTGGCCGAACCCCAGCAGAACCTGCCTGAAATATACCAATGTAAGCTCTGTGTGGCTTATGCTAAAGCAGCACTTGGCAAAAACCTTTTAAGGATTTGGGCAAGGGAAGACAGGTTGGGTAGGGAAGAGAGGTCTGTAAATAGGGAAAGGCTTTGATGCGCTTTCTGGGTAATCCCGACCAGAAAGAGGTAACGCTTCACTGAAGAAAGCAATTAGCAAGGCAGGAGGGGAGGCGGACAAACAGCAGAGGAAGCCAGGTAGTCACCCCTCACCCACCTCCAACAGAATCCAAAGGAGACAAGGGGCGGCCACTTAAAAGAAAGCTCTATTTAGTGCATAAAAACACACGCACCGATACACACACACATATTCCCACTTCAGGGCCACTACATTAGGGTACTAGCCCCTTTACTTAACTGCTAACTCAGCCTTTTATGTAAGGCCTCCATAAATTTGGGAGAGAAGACCTTGACAGGACAAAGGAAAGCTGAATAAGGCTCACGTAGCAATTTGCACAGAGACGAATAAGGTTCACGTATGAATTTGCATATAGATGATGACATCCAAATTAAGGGTCTGAGGGCCAGAAATAGCTAATGAGGTTGTAACAAACTTCAGGGCAAAGAGTCTTTCTGCCACACTAATAACAAGGGCCAGGAACGAAGGCCCTCAGGTCCTCCATCTTTCTAGACCCCCCAATCTGCTTTAGCTGGGCAGCTATCTCTCCTCTTTTTCCCTCTTTCTAATAAAGTCAATAAAACGTCTTCATTTCCTTAAATTTTGTATGTTTAATCCTTTACTGATAGGAAGTTTACAAGTCCCAGGCCACCTGCCACTGCAGATGCGGGCAACGGTGCTCATACTCCCTGGACGCTACAGATAGACATCAAAATTATTTTTCTAGAGCAAATCAAGCAGTTTCTGAACAAATTACAATCTTTGTGGTGTGGCTTTTCAGTTTTCATATTCACTATCAAAACCGTTTTCTACTACCACCAAAACATTGCTACAGGAACATCTATATACCACTATTGTGTAGATATTTTATATAGTTATAATTATATAGTTTATACAGTTATCTTTATTAACTACTTCATGTGTGTGTGCGTGTGTGAGTGCGTGTGTGAGTGCGTGTGCACATGCACGCACATGCATGCATGCTGGCCACTGATCTCAGGGCCTCACATAAGCAAGGCACACACTCTCCAGTGCAAGGAACGTGAAATCTTACTTTAAAACATAGTGCGCAGCTGCCACCACATCCACACCAGCACTGCCTGTCCCTCCACAGTGCGGACGGTTGGGGCTAAGGGCGCAGGGGCTCGCCCTGCCAGCTCCAACGGGCCTCTAAAGACTCTTCCTGCCCAGCCCTCTCTCCCACTCGGCATAGCCGAGGGGCGGACAAAGAACTGAAGCCAGACCCATCAACTCTCTCTTGCAACTTGAACCTTATGTGGAACAGTGGAAGGCAGGCCTGAGTTTGTAAATTCAAGTGGAGGCTTCTACAGAATTTGTGATGGTGGAAACAACTTGTGTTCATACTGCTTGTTATGGCAGCTACCAGGCACCTGTGGGTACTAAGCACTTGAAATGTGACCTGTGTGACTAAGTGTACATTTCAGTCAATTAAATAAAATAGCCACATGTGACTAGTGGCTATGGTACCGGATCTCCTGGGGTCACCTGTTACTGAGGGAGCCTCTGCTGGCCCCTCTAAATTCCGGTCGCAAAGCTGATTTCTCTTGCAAAGCCAAAGCGCTGACAGGACCTCAGCTTGTTTCCACATGCTGGCGCCTCCATCACTGCTGCCGTGAGGTGAAAGGCCTGCTGCACAGCACCCCTGCAGCACTCCTGTCTGCACGGGAGGATGCGGAGCACCAAGTGGGGAAAGACCAAGCAGCTGTCTCGTAAGAGAGGGGCGTCCCAGAGAACCAGCAGACAAGTGTCCCACAGCGTAGGCAACCTCTGTCACACAAAAATGACTGGACATCTAGAACCCACACAACAACAGTGGCATCATGGAGCTGACCTCAACCAAGATCTTTCTAAAGCTTTCGACATAAACTTAGCCCAAATTTGCTTTCCGTTAAACATGACAATAGCCCAGAGAAACGGAACTACAGGAATAAGGGACGAATGTACTCTTCTGCGGCTGTGTGCATGCCTCAGACAGCCCAATCCCACCGCGTCAAAAGAAACTCCTCCCACACGCCATGGCTGCCCCGGAACTCAGTGCTCTGGGAGGCTGAGGCAGTAGGATACCAAGTCTGAGTCCACCCTGAGTTCCTGAGCCAGACTCGTTCTAAATAAAAAAGCTTAAAGGGTGGGACACATATGGGAGCACAGCTCAGTGTGAAGGCCCTGGCTTCAACACTAGTTCTACAAAAAAAGAAAAAAACTGTCACTATGTCTCTTTCATATATGTGCTGCTTTTTTCCATTTTAATTCCTAGTTATTAATGCACACATTATAGATAACAATATAATAAATGTATAACTGATTTAAAGTCATTAGTATCTGTATCACAAAGTTATGACTAGGCAGAGGGTTTCATTTTGAGATCACTACATTTTGTGCTAATAGGCATTATGTATGTATATAATTGTGGAGTTAAATGACTATAAATACACAAGCCAGGCTTAAAGAAAACTACTATTGTTTTCATAACGAGTTTGCTAGAAATACGTTTTCTGTTTACTGCACTAGATAAATCACCTGACTAATGAAGTAAGCTGTCCAACTTTACACCGCAGTATCTATAGATATTGCTCCTTTATGAGTTGTATTATACCACTTTGTATTTCTTTACAGCATAAATTTCTTAACTGTTGGCAACAAATTATGCAACACTATTTCCTAAGCCAACTGGACAGTGCAAATGGTAAAGTATTGACAAAGTTCTTTATGGCAACAGTTTCATCCTCTTTAGTGATTAAATGATAAGGGCAGTATTAGTCATTAATTACGCACTGCAGATTACTTGAAAACCCAGTGATCTGAAGCAACAGCCGCGCATTCTTTCATGGGCTCTATAGGCCAGGAGTCCAGCAAGGGCCAAGTCTCTCAGGGGCCACCGCCCTCCACTTCCAGGCTTCCTCCCTGCTGCTGGCAGACCTTGCTGGTGCTACACCAGTGAGCCAGGTCACAGGGCTGCCTCCTGACACAGCCCAGTCCAGAAATGAGAGAGGCCTATCTGAGAGGTAACATCTACCCCTTGAGTCAGCATGTCCATCTCCCACGGCCAGGCAGAATACTGGGTAGAGGTATGTGGCCACCTTCTTAGGGTCTCCCTATCACCAGGAGAGAGACCGATTAGGCAACACATCTGTTCTGCTGCACTTCTTTTACTGAACAGTAGTTTTTCCCAGAGAACATTCAGAGAGTATTTCTCAAAAGCTCACAATTTCCACTCTCTCACAATCAAAGAACAGCCAGACATTGGGGTGCATGTCTGTAATCTCAGCACTCTGGAAAGCTGAGGTGGGAGGAAGACAAGTCTGGGCCAAGCCTGGGCCACTTAGTGAGACCACATCTCAAAATAAAAAATAAAAATGATCAGGGGCAGCCTTCAGTGTGAAGGTTCCAGGTTCAATCCTTAGCATCTCTGAAAACAACAAAAAAATCAAGAAGTAGGTGAACGGAACATGCTATCCATGTTAGAAAATATCAAAGGAAGAAAAGTGGGGAGAGAATAATATTAGACATTTCTTTTGGAAAACTCATCACATGGAAAAAACATAATACCTGCCAACTACAATGACAAGGAAGGGACACATCAGGGTTTTTTCTTTACTTTCTAAAATGTGTCAATTTAATTTTACAATAAAAAGGATGCTATTATTTAATAAAATTTAAATCTTGTGGTTTTCATTGAATGAGAGTCCTAACAAAGGGCTTAAGATATAAGTGAAAATATCTCAGCATCTAGGTCTTCTCTGCCTTCTCTGCTATATATGCAAAAACATCTACATAAGTACTTCTCACAGTTTATCAGATGTTACACAGATAGTAAGGTATCAGTGATAAAAGAAATATATAAAAATATTTACTGTTACCCAAAAATGAGCCAGCGATGGCCTTGGCATGAAGAGTTGGTCACTGGGTAAAAACGTGAAGGTATTGGCACAGCAGTAACATTATGAACAAACAGCTACCATTTATTGAGAACTAATTATACACCATGTAATTTAACACAATATTTCTTACAACGTTTACCAGAATCCTGGCTATGACTATTCTCCTTAATTGACAAATCAGAAAACCAGGGGCCCAGAGAGGCAACGTCGCCTGCCGGTTCTGCAGCTCGCTGGCCTCCCTGAGGCTGAGCTGCCTCCACCAGCAGGGCCCAGAGCCACACAGCTCCTACACGGCTCTCCTCTGCGGGGCAGAGCTATGCTCAGGGAGTTCGTCAGCCTACAGCACAGCAGAAATGAGTCTTCACCCATTTCATCTGGCATCTGAGACAGTGACTATGGCAGAGTATCTGCAGGGCGGTTGGCTCCCAGTGAACAGGCGCGCTGGAGGGCAGTGATGGACCCCGGAAGGCGCATCACCCGCCCCTCTCCCCACTATGCTGAGAGGCTGCCTCCCCCTGTCCCAGGGTCTGAAGGGCTGGCACCGCTGGCAGAGGCCAGAGGCGGAAAAGACATGGCACGGATCTCGAGGCAGAGGTGCCCTGGCCCACCTGTGTGCCACGCTCCCCACCGGGCACTTGCAGAGGCCTCCCACTCAGGCCCAGCCCGTGTGCTGTGACCCACCAAACAAACTTTAGACAGGAAGCCAAGGGTAAAACGAGCAAGTTAGAACAGGCATGACATCTGGCAGTAGCGACCACTGAAAAGGTGACCTGGTTACAATTATTCCTCACCAGAAAAATCGCCAAGCAGCTTTTACATGCCACTGTAAGAAAACTCTGTTATTTGGGAAACTAGTCAACAACTGTTTCATATTATGAAAATGGGACGAGCCAATCTCAGAGTGCAGCCAAGCAAAATGAAGCAACTCTAACTTACTGGAAACAAATTATCTTTGTCAAATATATCCAACAGCTAGTCAGTTTTTTAAAACTAAATTATATCTCAAGCAAAAAATGACAAATAACTTTCCTTCCCATCCCAACCAATAAGGAAAAAATAAACATACCACAAGACAACCAAAACTCTCATCCAAACTGGCAGGAAAAGTTATCTGTGACATATAAAATGAATCCACTCCCTGACCCACTGCCCTTTCAGGTGTTGCTGCTGGCTTCCAGCCACCCTGCGTGCGGGAGCAGCAGCCACCAGGTCGCACAGTGGTCCCCGACCCTCCTCTGCACTCCCCAAGGCTTCAGTTACTCAGGAGCAACCACAGCCTGAAAACACTCCAGAAGCAGCTCTTTGGGTTCAACTGCTGAGCTGCGTAGCCGCCCCCACCCCATCTGGCCAGGACATGAACCGCCTCTGTGCAGTGGAATTCAGCCAGAGGAAGACCACATCCATGTAGCTTCTGCCACAGAAAACTGTCACACTTGTTCTGGCTTATTGTTCTTGTTGTTGACTTCGTGCTGTGCTTAATTAATTGAAGTTTACCACTGATATGTACATACAGGAGAAAAGAGTAGGGTTGAATACCATCTGCAGTTTCAGGTATTCACTGGAGGTCTTGCAACACATCCACCTGGGATAAGGGGAGGATGACTATACTAACAGAGTTATCAGCTAGAATCACAGAGGCCAAAACTTTCATAGCAGGCATGGGTGCACACACCTGTAACCCTAGTACTTGGGGAGGCTGAGGCAGGAGGATCACAAGTTCAAGTCCCATCTGGGTAACTCAGTAAGACCCTGCCTCAAAACAGAAAAATTTAAAATGGGACTGAGGCTATAGCTCAGTGAGAGAGCATCATCCCCGGATTCAATCTCCAGTAACCCTGACCACTCCACAACACTGGCTACCCGGAGGCCTCCTAGTTGCTAAGTGTGCTCATATGTAAATAGAAACTTGAACTGCAGGTTTAATAAACACGTTTTTATGGAGTTTTTAGACTTTGACACTGCAAACTACTTTAAGGCACTGTTAGAAGTGCAGTATATTTGAAATTAACCTGTCTAAAGGTTGATACTTTTTCCTTCCCACCCCTCTCTCACAGCCAGCTTCTGCTACTCCCTGTACAGCGGGAGGGTGCAGAGGTAGGCCAGGGCAGTCACTGCCCCACTTGCTGCCACGCTTCGCAGAGGGCGATGCCCATCCCTCTCTCTCCAGGAGTGGCTGCGACACGCACTGCTGCACTCCAGCACGAAAGGCCGAAGCCTGTCGCCTTCGCTACATAGAACAAGGCGTAGGTCAAGCTCTGTGGATTTACCACGGTGCTCCTCCAAAAAGTTGTTTGAGATGCGGAGATTAAAATTATGCCAATTGTCAGTGTTTCAAATGTGAACTCTTTAAATAATGACACCACAGTGTTATTATAAATTTAAGATGTACACTGAAGACTCTTCTAGGAGACGTTCGCTAACTCACAACTCAACGGGAGAGACCGCGGGGGCAGCAGCGGGGAGAAAGCGCAGCGCCCCGGAGGTGGCAGACACACAGCAGGGCCGCGCCGGGCCGGCGGCGCCAGGACAGACCGGGCGCAGCCAGCGGGCGCGGGTGGCGAGAAGGAGCCCAAGGAGCCATTTCAACATCAGAGCGCGCTCTGAGAAACGACGCCTCTCCTCCTGTCGCGCTGCCCTCCAGGGGCAGACAGCCACACTGGTCTTCACCTGCTGAGAGGGGCCCTGGAGAAAGACGGCAAACACAGGAGCAGAGGCCCCGGCCTCCGACCCTGCGGGACACCCGCCCGCCCGCCCCTCCGGACTGCAGCCGCTGCGGCGGCGAGAGCAGCGCGGGAATCGGGGGACGCACGCGGGGCACACGGGCAGCGGGCCTCGGTCTCCTCGGGCACAGAGCTCACGGGTGCGCCGCACCAAGGCCGACCTCCGCCACGCGCACCGCAAGTCAGGGCCCGGAGGCACAGGCCGGCCGGACCCCGCACCCCGCCCCAGAGAGGCGCCGCGTTCTCGCCCTCCTCGGCCCCGCTGGGCGGTCTTCCCGCACCGCGGCTGCCTCCTCCCGACCGGCCTTCCGCCCAGCCGCACTCTGCTCCCTCGCGTCCAGCCCATCCCGCCCCGCTTCACCAGCGCCTCTGCCTCGCGCCTCACGCTCCGTGTCCCCGCGCCCGTCCTGGTCTGCACCCGGGCGGCACACGCTCCGCGTGCGGGCTCAGGCCAGGCCGCCCACGGCCCACATCCTCCACTCCACAGCGCCGGCCTCCGCCTGGGGCCCCTCGCTGGCTTCCTCCATGCCGCGCCTCTTTTTCACGGCCAGAGTCCCAGCGAGCACTCCTCTGCAGGGTGCAGGAGTATGATGGAATAAGAAGCAGTATTTCCAGAATGATTTCTGCTCATCCACCGAGCGGCATTAGCACACACTCCCATTTGATGGAGCTGATTTCGTAAGAACAAATGTATGTGTCTTATTATTTTGACTTTGGTAGTAGATCTGACAAGACAAAAACTTGAGGTTGAGAAGACATCTGTCTGGTGGAAGGAAAATACTAGATAGAAAATAGTTATTTTCTGGTTTTTTATTTTAACATATTTCTCAAGTGTGGTAAACTTATCATGGTCAACTTGAGCAGAACGCCCAGCTGGACTCAGCTGGTGCGGTTCTGGGCACAGAAGCTCCACCTGAGGACTGCTGCCGACACAACATAAAGGAGAACGGGAGCGGAAGGTAGCTGTGGGCTGTCTCCCAGGAGAAGCTCTGTTGGGCTGATTCTCTGGAAGGGGACTCAGCTGCTTCTCGTCGAGGAAGGAGCTCGGGGCCTTGCTGTCGTCGGCGATGGCTGCTGTTTGCTTCGGGGGAGCTCTGGTCTTCATCCCTGCCTTTACAGTAGCTTTCTGGCTCCAGAATAGATTTCTTCAGGCTTCTAGTGCAGACGGGGACTTACATGAGACACTGCCGTGGGCTCCCAGCCCTCAACTGGATCTCCTGCGTGTAGACAGACGTTCTGCACTCTTCCTGTATCTGGCTTATGTGTGTGAATGTTGTAACCTATAAATGTCCTGTATTAAATCTGCTCCCTTGCAAACCACTGACTCTAGAAAAGTAACTAATATATCAAGTAATTCTGAAATGTATTCCCTCAAAACAGAGAATTACAAAAATAAGCAATTCTGTATAAAGCCAAGAACGGTGTACAAGATTTTCTGGTAAGGTTTGTCTCTATAAAGAAGAGCCAGCAGCTAATGCTCTGGCCAATCTGAAGTCCGGGTTGGGCCTCTGTTGGCCCACACTGGAGTCCAGGGGCCACAGCAGGCCACCCACCAGGGAAGGTTTTCCAAGGCAGCTACACAGCTTTAGTCAGGACCTGTAACAGAGTCTCAATGAACAGTGCTCAACTCTGAATCACTCTCACCACTTTCTGCCATCTGACTTCAGGAATAAATGCAAATTACACCTTCAGAAAGCCTTGACTCTCAGTTCTATAGAGTACTGGATTGTAAGAAAGAGGAAAGAAGGGAAGAGAAGAGGAGGAAGAAGTAATAGCAATGAAGTAAAAACATGTAATTATCTGTACTGAAAGTTCAAAAGAAAGTAAGGAAGGAGGAAGGGTTGGGGATTTAGCTCAGTGATTAGAGTGCTTGCCTCGCAAGCACAAGGCCCTGAGTTCGATCCCCAGCACCACAAAAAAAAAAAAAAAAAGTAAGGAAGGAGGGAAGAAAGGAAAAAGGTATTACACAAACTCAAACAGAGAGTAGTCATTTAAAAGAATGAAGCGCTGGACATGATGGTACAGGCCAGTAATCTTAGCACCTGAGAGGCTGAAGCTGAATGATCACAAGTTCAAGTCCCACCTGGACAGCTTAGCAAGACTCTATTTCAAAATGTAAAAAAGCAATTCAGTGATACAGCGCCTGGGTTTACAAGTGTCACCAAGAGTGAAGCTGGCTAACAGAACCCACAATGCCCCCACCCCACGTGCCAACCAAGACCAAGTCAGGCTCGGCAGAGAACAGGTGTCAACCAGCACTCAAAGGTCTCCAACTGAGGGGCAGCGGCCTCTAAACCCATGTAAGCACACACCTGTACCGACCTGCAGGGAGATGGCATGCGGGGCAAGGCAAGGAACCTGCTGTGCCAGCGGCCATCCCATACCAGCCACGCTGGCTAACCACCCCCATGGAGTGGGCCCAGCTGGTAATCAAAGAGAGTAACATGCTTACGCATTAAAAAACTCCTGTAAAACAGAAGAAAAACTCTAAGCAAAGCTAAAAAAACAATGGCAAAGAGGAAGAAAGATATTTGCAACTGGAAATAATTACAGATAGAGAACAAAGTCTTAATATGTAATAAACTAAAAATTGAGACTAGGAAGGGCAAATACTATGAACAGATAATTAAAAATCCGTATGTCCCTTAAACATGAGGACTACCAACTCTGCTAATAAAGTGCATATTATACAGAGGCAAAACATCTCTGCTCATATGTCAGAGGAGCAAATATCCCAGGACTTGATGGTAGAGGCTGCTAGGAAGCAGCATGTTCCAACTCCAGCAGGGGAAGGTGGGACACCTCAGAATATCTAATCTTTAAAGTCGCAGCTACCACACTCTAGAAATCTATGCAGACAAATGAGGGAAAAGGTGAAATGACATGCAAGATGTTTTCCACTGTGACATTAAGGAAAACAAGTCAAGTATCTAACAACAGAAAACAGGCTGAATAATTGATAAGGTATCTATACAAAAGAGAAGGGGAAAAAAGGAGGAAGACAGCTCTGCGGTTGTAAATATAAATGTGTTAGATATAAACTGCCATATCTACCAGATACTTGCCATATGGCTTATATGGCAGGTGTATGTTTAACTCTGTAAGGAAACGCCAAGCTGTTTCCTAAACTGTTTGTGCCATTTCACATTCTATGTGCAGTGAATAAAAACGCAGATGCCCCACACTGTGGCAACAGTTAGTACACCTTTGGGATGTGGCCATTCTAATGGGTACTGGGTAGTGGCTCACTGGGGCTGTCATTCATATTCCCTGAATGACTAAGGATGCTGGGTAGCTTTTCTACACTCACTTGTCAGCCTCAGATCTTCTCTAGAGAAGCTGCTTTAATCTCTTGACTACTTTTCAACTAGGTTTTTAGAGTTTTACTATTGAGTTTTTAGAGATATTCACATATTTTAGACACAGTCCTCTGTTAGATACATGATTCGCACACATTTTGTCCCAGTCTGGGGTCTGGCTCTCCATTCTCTTCCTGGTGTCTTCTGGCACACATTCTTAGGTCTGATGCAGCCAGTATTTTTGAGGGACTGGTTGCAGGACCCATGGATCTTGGTACCACAGATGCTCAAATCCATACTGCAAAATGGTATGGTCTCTACACAAAACCTATGCGCATCTTCCTGAATACTTGTAAACCATCTTGAGACTACTTACAATGTAAATGTGATGTAAATAGTCGTTATGTTGTGATGTTTACAGAATAAGGACAAGAAAAAAGCTGACATCTGTTCAGAGTAGAATTCATCTTTTTTCCAAGTAATTTCAGTCTGCGGTTGGTTGGAGGTGTGGGCATGAAACAGATATGGAGTGCTGGCTGTTATTTCCATGCTGCTTCTCATATGGACCACGTCTTCCACACCTTGTAGAAGACATATTATGTAGTTAGGTTTCTGATGCAAGATAACAAAAATGTTTTCCTCTAAGCTTTACTATAGAAGCTTCTATTTTTAGGTTTTATATTTAGGTCTTTGATTCATTTTTGTTAATTTTCACATAAGGTGACAGAGATGGTTTGAGGTTCATTCTTTTGCATATGGACAGTCAATATAAGAAAAGACTATTCTTTCCCCTAATGCTGTCAAGCAAGGGGATTTCTACTGTGGGGGAGGGTTCCAGGTTCTTCCTTCCTGCACCCCATGAATTGCAAGAGTGAATTGAGGGCCTTAGGAGAGTTTATTTAAGTAACAAAAGGGAGACTGGTTTTGTCAGGTGAATGAAATAGCCTGCTGAGGCTGCAGTTAAGGATCTGAAAGGGAGTGGGAGGGAGCCAAAGAGAGAGCATGGGTTAGGGAGCAGAGGGAAGAGGGTAAGAGAGCAAGAGAGCGCGCTCCTGGGGTCTTTCCATTTATCGGGATTCTGTTCTCCTGAGAGTTTCCCGATCCTGTGACAAGAGGGGCGGTTCCCACCTGGCTGACGTCAGGTCAGGCTACTCCCCAAGTCATGTCCACCTTCCCAGCGAGATCAAGTCACACCCTGTTCCTACCTCACTATGGAACTGTCTTTGCGCCAGGCTTTATTATTTTCAATGTTTCAGTTTGTATTAGTCATTTTGTCTTTACCGTACAAAATGTCTCAAAATAAAGTTGAGTTTCTCTAAATGTGCTGACAATTATTAGACATAGTGGAAGGAAAAATAAAAGCATGAATTCCTCACAATGCTGGGTTTCTGCTAAGGCAGGCATGGCCTGGAAGGAATAAACAAGGGAGGCCTGCAGAAGGTGGTTGTCACCAGCAACCGGACTGGGGTGCAAGGAGGGGCTCCGGGTCGGGATGTGGGAGTCTAACGGCTGGCACAACCATCTCTGGCTCACAGCAGCCTGGGTTCTGTCCTCTCTGTTCCACATTAAACTGCACCTACATCACCATCACTGTGCT
The DNA here is from genome assembly GCA_004026905.1 of Hystrix cristata. NCBI lineage: Eukaryota > Metazoa > Chordata > Mammalia > Rodentia > Hystricidae > Hystrix > Hystrix cristata. Next base: position 150,397 of record PVJO010001909.1, read on the forward strand.
CCTGGTCGAGGTGTGTCTAGAGTGGAGAATACCATGTAAATGACGAAGGAGAGAAAACAGAATTAGCAAAGAATACGCTGTTTCTGAACACTGAGCGGAGCGCCACAGGAGGAGGTTCTGGTAGCGCCAGAGCCACCATGGCCTGGGGACACACTGAAGGAACAACATCATCTTTATGACAACTCTCCTTTCCCCGCAGCTGCCCTTCCGGCCGATTTCACAAAGGTGTTTTTCTATTTTGGTAGCAGTTGTAACACATATAAAAAGCACACTTGATGCTCAAACACCCTCTCTAGCTTTGTTCATGACTGCATCAGAGATAAAATTATATTTAAAGATTACGTTCAAAATGTGTTTGTAAACTATATGTCTTAATATAAAAACTTTTTAATAAAAAATTTTATATGTTTCATTGACCTCTTTTAGAAAGAAGAAGAAAGTGAAGGAGAAAAAACCCTCCAAGCCAAAGGTAGAAAGGGAGAGACACTAGCAGGCCTGAGGAGGGAGCACCCAGCTGTGTGGCCGCGGGGACCCAGACACGTGCCTGCCTCCCCCACTCCTCAGGATGCATCCAGCCTAGCTTGCCGAGGCGTACCAGTTTTCTTCAGTCCCCTGAAAAATCATTTTAATACCACAGTCATATTGAACCATTCTACAAGGAGCCCTACAGACCACTGTAAAACTGAGCTAGCACAGCACTCATGTACCTCACGTTTAAGGGTCTTGTTCCTGGCAGGCACCCTGTGAGGATCGGCTGTACCAGGAGAACCTGCCCCTCCCCATCTCCACAGGTGTCATGTCCCCCTGGCAGCCAACAGACATCTGGCCCACGAATTTAAGACGTGCATTTTCCTCATGTTTGAGGCCCTACCAACACACTGCACAGCAGTTCTGTCTCTGCTACACATTTGTAACAACTCAGTAATCTGAATTCCCTTCTTATTCTGTTGAAGCAACTTATTTTTAAAAATGTTGAGGACCTATTATGCTTCCTTCTGTCTGAAAAAGGCATTTATGTTTAAAACTCAGTAAGCAGGAGAAAATTTCAAGTTTCCCATGCTGACTGGATCAATGACGCCCTTCTTCACTTGACAGTGGCTGGATGGCCACCTAAGCCTCTGCTAGACAGGACAGCCACCTGTGCTGACCCAGGACCCAAGAGCCCTCTGTTCAGCTGCTTACAGCCCTCCGCCCACTGTGAAGGCCAGGAGAGGCCAGAGAGGGAGAAGGAATCACCGCAGACAGAATGGCAGCTTCCCTCAGTCAGGGAAAGGCCGTGAGCCCGTGCAGACCTCTGCTGTGCAGAATGGAGAGGGCCTGTCCTGCAAGTCCAGCCCTGAGGCTGCCGGCTGCTCCGGCGAGGTGAGGAAGACGGAAGCACATGGCCTTTGTGGATGTCCCATGAGGTCCCCAAGGCCTCTTGGCCTGTCCCTAGGTGCAGAAGTAGAGCCCTAAGACTCCACAACAGCTGCAGGGGCCTCCATGTACCAGGACACAGCCTAAGCACTGGGCTCTACCAACGCACCAGAATGACCTCTTCCGTCCCACTTCGAAGCCAAGCCTTCTCTGGTCGGTTGGGGAGCCTGCCCGTCTCGCAGGCCCTTGCGCAGCACGGAGGCTGCCGGCGGGAAGCTCATGCTAAGCTGTTTTCCACGACAGACACTCACAGGAGACAGACTCAGGCGGGGTCTGTACTACTTACAAAGGAGCTGTGCTTCTGAGAGGAGCCACTGCAGCACGGTGAACACAAGTCAACCGTGGCTGATCAATATCATTATAAAAGCCAGGAGCTGCGGTTTCCACTCAAATAAGCTCCCAAAGAGCCTGTAAGAGAAAAAAGGAGAAGGGAGCCAAATGTGGAGTGCACGCCAAGACAGAAGAAAGTTTCCATTTACTCCTGCGATTCCTGAACACTCTCTTTCATTTGCTGATAATCACACAGCCCTTGTGCGTTCCATTCAGCAACCCTGGACAAATTTTTACACTGGTCAAGCAAAGAGTGATTCACATTGCCCCTGTAAGTGCTGTGATTATAGAAGCTGATTCTCTACATCCACAGATTCCACGTCCATGGATCAAAAACACTGCACCTCTGCGGAACACATACAGACTTTTTCTCTTATCTCGATTCTTTAAGTAACACATTGTAGCGATGGTGTGCCCAGCATTTGCCCTGTCTTAAGTATTACAGCTAGTCTACAGATAATGAAAAATGTAAGAGAAGATCCATGTAAGTTAGATGCAAAGGTGCCATGCTGCCTAAGGAACATGAGCGTCCTTGGGCTGGCGTGCACACAGGAGAGGCCCTAAAGCAATCCCTCGCGGGTGTGGAGGGAGGACTCACGTGGCAAGGGGTTAGCTATTTTCTCAACATCCTACCATTAACAGGTTCTTTTATGTCTTGTTGAACTATAAAAGTTGTTAAGGAAATCTACCAATCTACCCTATCAATCAATATTTTCTATTTTATTTATTTGACAAAAAGAGCAGAAGTCATTTTTTAAAAACTCCTACATAATGATCAAAGAATCGCTACATGGAAGTAATGGTGCTGTGGAAAGAAGCCTAAAACAGTAAGCGGTGGCCGTGTTCCTCGGGCTTATTATATACCAGCTCTGTCCTAAGAGTTTACAAGCACGCTTCATTCCCACATCAAGCCCTTGAGGTGGAGCCACGACCACGGTCCCGGCAGGGCTCAGGCCCAGAGGCAGGCACACACTGCCACCCCACCCACCTCTTCTGTCTGTCCACAGATGACAGCATCTGCAAGGCTGTGCTCAGAGTCCCAACTCCACAGAGCTGACAGCCCGACAGGCAGGGGAACTCCCGTGACCCAGGCGGCCAGATCCTGGAAACAGAAGGCAGAATACCCCAAATACCACCTTATTGAGGGTAAAAAGATGTCGCTGGGTACGGATATGAACACATGTTTTAGGCTAACTTAGAATGAAAGCATCACGAAACCCCACAGCAAAGAAACAAAGCCACTGACACTTTCTGACATGCAGGAGTCAAAACAATCTTGAAGCTCACATTTTTACCCCAGGCTGTAACCACTTACGGCGCAGATGTTTGTTTAACAGGAATGGGCAAACTTCTGCTTCTATACTGTTAGTACGAGTACTTTTTAAAAAATCTTTTCTTTAAATCAAATGCATCATTCATTGCTTGAAATGATTAGGTTTACCAAGATTCTACGATAATCCTTTGGAATGAAAGCAAGTTAATACCTAACAGGCTGTGCAACCCTGGACTATATGTGATAAGCAACTTCCTACTCAATTTGGCAGCCACTGTCCTATGTTTAATAGGATGCACAGAAGCGGGCTTTCCCAATATGAAGTAACCAAACAACTAGAACTCTGGTTCATGCTTATCAGTAAATCTTGATTTATAACAAGCTGAAAACTAAGCTTGTAAATACCTTCTTTGTTAAGGCGCACACATTCCTCAGGACCTCTGTGAAAGCATAAAATTATGGGGTACAATAAAAGACTTCATAAAAGAAACTTCAAACATGATTTCCCAGGCCTTCAGCTACAGTGTGTGCTCACCACAGTAAGCTTCCTGGCCCAGAATAAGCACCTCCCCATTTACACTGAGCTGTGGCTCTGGCGGCCTTGTGGCCCTCTGTGACCCAATCCTGCTCCTGAAGAGCGGAGGAGGACCAAAGCCTGCAAACGAGTCCGTTGAGATCATCTAAGTAGACCGCCACGCAAGGGATAATCCTTGCATATCTCAGTGTTAGGATGAGTAATTCCCCTGCACACAAATCATATTTTAATGGAAAGAAATACAGCATGATTCAAGAAGACAGTATCAATACAGTGAAAGAAATTTACATGTGAAGACAAGTAAGCAAGCAAAGTAACGAAGGAAAATAATTACATTTCCAACTAATTAAAATGGAAATAAAACTAATGTCCTTTCTGGCCTACAAAAGATTCATCCATAAACAAATTAGCAGAAAGAATGCTAACAAAGTAAACGTAGATCATCTAAAGCACACTAGTCTGTTCCAGAAATGAGACGGGAGAGGCTGCACGTGTGAAGAAGGCCATCTCTGGATGGTGCACACAGTCCTGTGCTGATTCCCTGAACTTCCTGACCTGGGGCAAAAGTATTAATTATCAGGAAAGAGAGGCATAAACAGAAGGCTCTGGGAGGGAGCCAGGTGAAGCCTTCCTGAGGACAGGGCACCTGGATAAGAAGGGTCCCCCCCAAAACAACAGGAGTATCGACTGGCAGAGATTGGGTATGGGCACAGCATGGGGAGGATGACCTAACACAGCAAACTGTCCAGCGTCCTTCACTTAGCACAACCACCTCGAACTGCCACAGCGGCGACCACTTAGGTGTCAGATGGTCTATGAAGATGATTTCCTTCACATAAGAGGACACCTCTAAAATAACAGAATCCTAATGGCAAAATGGGGCAATCAATAAAGCTAGGCCCACATATCCTTAACTACCTGCGTGACCTTGGAAAGGTCCTGGGCTAAGTAATCTACCTTTTAGGCTTGAAGAACTGGGAGGCAGCAGAATTAACTCCTACACCTGGACACGCCACATGGCACAGACTCCAAGGTCAACTGAATCTCATGTTTATAAATGGGAGTGGAAAATGTTTCAAACTATAACCCACAAGTTGAAATGAGGTTTAAATTTTGGTTTAAAACAGGGTTATATATGTATTCCACAAGTTCCCACTTGGGCAACAGATTGGGAATTTTAGATGTGATAATCTTACAAAGTCCAGAAATATACACACACTAGTATGTCACCTTTCTCAGTATCAGGAACGCTGGCACGGCATTAATCCTCAGAACGGGGAATGTAATTGTAACCTTAGCTCAAGAAGTTTCATGTCCAAAACAAGCTAAGAGGAATAATCTATTTTTATTCCTCACAATCATCTTTTTACTTTTTTAATTTTAACACCTTCAATTTAAACTATCCCCCAGCTTTTTGTGTGTGTGTGACAGTCAGGAAATGCAATGACGTCAAAAACGTGTGTCATCCAGTTCTGCTGTTTACTAGCTTTTAACCGGCTGCCCAAATGTGTGATCTCAGTGACGGCAGCAATACAAAATACACAGAATGTCCCTTTTAAAAGAAAAAGCATCGCACAGCTGCTTGTACTAAAAAAAAATCTCACAGCAACGGTTGATTAAGGTAAAGATAAATATAGTAACAGATGCATATGTTTAAAATAGATCTAAAAAAACCCAAGAATGTTTCCATGGCTGTCTTGACCAGCAATTTTTAATAATCAAATACCTGTACGCATGTACATCTGCACATTTTTAATACGAAAGCTATTCGTAACGTCCTCTTACAACTTAAGAGTCATAAAATAAAATTTCCATTTAAACTACCAAATGCTAACTGGGTACACAGTAAAGTTATCATTTAAAAATGACCTTTATTATTTAAAACCAAATACAATGTAAGTTAACTTGGAAAATGTCATTCTTTCCCTTCCAAAGCCAAGTTAAATGCTCATGAATTGATGCACTATAAGTTATGTGGCTCTGTTTTAAAAACAGGTAATTAAAAGATAAACTCTAAGTTTGGGCATTTTATCTTCCATTTTACAGGAATTAAATATAATTAAATTTAAATAATGTCATTTAAACATTTTGTTTCAATTTCATCTTAGAAACAACAAAGATTGATCATTTGTTATATATGGAAGTATTTGAAATTGCTTTCGGCTAGCCTATAAACTCGATTAGTGAGGCTTAAAGTACAAAACGAATATACATCTACCCAGACTATGGCAATTAAGCTTATGGTTTACTGTACTTCGTGGCAGAAAATAACACTTTATGCAATCTGTCCTCAAATAACATTTGTTAAGCGAACCAAGAACAGTTGAATCTGAAGCTCTTCCTCCTACAGTGAGACGGCAGGTGGGACGGCACCACAGCTCCAACCTCAAGAGTGGTCCCCCTGGGCCACAGACCCTCAAGGGCCCCCATGTTGAAGGCAGGAAGGACGACTGAGGCCAGCCTCTCCGGCCAGGCTCAGGCAGAGGGCCACCTCCTCTTCTGGTGAATGCAGGGAGGGGCCAGGAGGGAAGTCATTGGGCTGTAGGATGGCGTGGGGAGGGCTGGCGGGCAAGGGGGCGTGCCTGGAGGAGGGGCCTGGACCTGACGTCAGCCTGCGGCGCGGGACAAGTAGGGGTTCTCGGGAGTTTCCATGGGAACCCCAGTCCATAAATACAAGCAGCAGGGAGGAAGAGGCTTCCTCTCCCTGGCGCCAGGGGAAGCCTGTTTTGCTCTTTGGGGATGGTGCCTCTGTGTCTTTTTCTCTGTTTGGCCTGCACTTGCTCTGCAAGCCCAGCTCTTCTTTTTTGGTTTATAATTTTGAATAAAACTCGGAATTAGGTTTTGCCGCCCTCGTGCAAATTCTTCGTTCAAGGGCGGAAGAACCCAGGAATGTGGGAACCTAGCGGTAACAATCAGAGACCTAAGAAGCAAGGCCAGGACGTTCCCTCCCTCCTTGCTCCTCCACCCTGCGCAGCTTGAGGGTGGGCTCCGGGCAGAGGCCGAGAGGACAAGGGCTCCTCTGCGCACAGCTGACCTTGTGCTTGGGTGGCAGCCTTACCGTATAACCCCTCTGTCAATTACTCAATACAGCAAAGAAAAGCCGAGGGAGAGGGTGGGAGGGGACGCCTGGTGACAGCCTGCCCCCCACTCTTGCAGGTAAGAAGTCTGGGCTAAAAAAGTCTTGCAAGTCCCCTTGTACAAGGAGACAGCTTTTAAGATGAAAACAGCAGAGTTAGGATAGGATGCAGCTGATGAAACGAACAACTATTAAAAAAAAAAAAAAGCCTGAAGCTCATTTCTCCCTTATAAAAACCTCCACACATAATGGCATCCCTGGGTACTTTGTCAGCCCCCACTCAAGTATCACCCTCCTCTGTGGACAGTGTTTCCCTTGAGTCCACAATACAGCCACCCATGTGGGCACTCACTCGTCACAGGCCCAGCACAAGCCATATGG